>MU718695.1:51283-69851 GCA_026770625.1 Nicotiana glauca
TGTCGGGGATTCCATTTCCTTCGCGACCTTATGTTTATCTTCCCTCTTCCTTAAGTGGGCATTTGATTCAAGAAAATTTTCTTAATGAGAGAAAATTTTTTGCCCCAGTTTGACAATCTTCTTTGTGGCATGTCTTTCCTTCGTCACAAACCCTCTTTTCCCTGCTTCAAATCAAAGAAAAATTTATTAGTTTAAAAATGTGGCGGGCGGTCCTGCCGCTCTTGCTGGGTGTGGTTTTTCCTCTTCTCTTTCAGTCGCTTTGCGTTCCCCGAACTTCTGGGGAAACGTTGTTATCGGCTGGGGATGATGTTCTTGTTGCGGATGATCTCTCATCTCCCCCTCTCCTTCTTGCCTCGGTGTGGTCCGACCCTCTCGGTTGACGGTCTGCTTGGGAAGGAGAAGTCTGGCAAAAGCCAATCAACTCAGATGCAGTCAAGAGTTACTATGTGTAATCTTTATGCTTTCCTATATGATGTAATTTGAACTATGCCTGACCTGATTCCCGTTTAAGAGGGATACGTAGGCAGCCCTATGGGTTCGGTCACAATTCAATAAAATATTTATTTCCCTCGATATTGGAAATTGGGTCAAGTATTTTATGGGTCAAAGCATGAGTTCATACTATATTTAACTTGCTTATCAGTATAAAATACTAATTAAGGTTGCCACGTCACTTTTCAGGTGGGAACTTTGTCAAATTCGGCCAAAATAATTTTCGTGATAACCAAAGCAAAATTAAATAATTTTTGTGTAACAAAAGAAAGAATAATAATTTTTGTGCAATAAAACTAAAAAGTTAGATGACCATACATAAAATTTACTCGAATAAGTTGAGTCATTGCGTGGCTGGTTTACAAGTTCGAAAATTTACAAGATTTCAGACTTTTTACTTTTTGAAAAAGACGGGGAGCGGATTTGAAGTTGAGAGAAAAAGAATGGGCCCCTCTGGATAGGGAGCAACAAGGTGGAGAAAAGCAGTTGGTAGACGAGTTTAGAAAAGCCATTAACCTTAAACTAGATTTAAAGGCCAAATCAATTAAATTTATATTTTAAGACCACAAACAATGGATTTGATTCACTTTCTCGAATATAAAAATAGATAATAACATTAAAAGAGAAAATAAGGAAATAAGATGCAGAGAAAGCCAAGATAAATTCTTATTGAGATTGCTTCTTCCTTGAGATCTTTGTTTTGCTTAGTAAGAAGTATTCTTGAATTTTTTTCCAAATGGGATACAAAATGGCAAAAGTGGGATTTAAATAATAGTAAGATCTCCTATAACTCTCCTCTAACATCTCGCATATCCATTACCACCATTATTCACTTCTCTTTATAACTGAAGATCAGGATACTGTTTTGTCCAGTTTCTTTTGTTAACTACCTTGGGATGTTGACCCTTTACTCTGAGAAGATACAATTCTCGGATACCACTCTGGGTAGTGATGATTTTCTTTTCCAATATAGTGTCCCAAATCTTCAATCGCAGGAAGCATGTAGTTGGACAACATTATCTCCAATTTTTCTTAAAATCCGAAAGGGACCATACCTGATAGGCTTGAGCTTTTTGCCTTCCCCCTACAACCTTGCTTTCCCAAACCAAGTCATCTTCTTGAAAATCTCTCTGTATTCGATGCTTATTTTTGTTGTGACTTAAAAAGTTGTTGTTCCACTTCCTGATGCACTCGGCGGATATGATCAATAAATCGTTGAGCCTTGAGTATGTCACCCTCAGCTTTGCCAAATCATGTTACGCGTACACAATTAATCACGCTTTATTAATTAAGATTGTTTTGCCAAAATCGCCCGAACATGTACTTTAATTTATTTGTGGAAGATCGTAATTATATCACGCGAACGTGTACATAATCATGATAATAAATAAGCGTGCCTAAAGTATTCTACGAATAACTATGCATGTCCTGTCCTAGAATACAATATCTATCACGATATAATGATATTTTTGTTACAAACTGAATCATATAACACAATTACTAGTTCGGTATAAGGTAACTGATAATTCTTCAGAAACTTAATAGGAATTATATTTTGTTGTAATTCACTATCGGTAATATCTATTTCTAACATATACAAATTAAAAGGCATAAATGCCTCATAGATATCAGCAAACTGATGAAGTCGACTAAAGAGAAGTTCATCGTTTTTTTTATAAATAGCCAAATAAATAAAACTGTTCATAAGTTCACCAAATGACTACTGTAACATGTATCAACATAAGTTTGCATGCTTTGTGTAACAAGGCAACGGACACACGGTGATAGAGGATTTATCAGAGAGAAAGCGGGTAATATTGGTCCATCTAATAGTAACCGGAGCTACTTTTCCAGTGATCGGAGCTGGAGCTTCGCCCATTTTCACTTTCTCTCTCGTCTGTTTCTTTCGTTGCAGGTTGCGGCTGGTTGTTCTCAGAGTGAGGGGGGTCGCGGCTGAAGCTTGACAAGGGAGCTAGGGTGGCTGAGACGTGGGATTTTTGTGGGAGTGCTGCTAACTCTCAAGTGTGAGATTAATGGAGTATTTTTGGATGAGTTTGATCGATTCTTGAGAAGAAGAAGATGAGCAGTGGTTGCTTCTCTTTTTTTTTTTTAGGAAGATCAGATATAGAAGGAAAATCTGATCTTTTGGGAGTGGGCTGCCGCTAGGGTCCTTAGAATTAGGCGATTAGGTTTTTTTAAATTTGATTTTTTATATGGGAGTAAGAGTTGACATGGACCATTGGATGAAAGTAGATCAGTGACTATGATTAAGGGAGGGGTTTGATGGTTGAGAAAAAAGTTGAGAAAATCTGAATTTATACTCATTAATTCCAAACTATTTACCCTTTAATGATCATGCCCAAACTATTTACTGCTCATACCCATGACCCCCAAACTATTTACCCGCACTTCTTCTTCCTCATTTTACCCACGTACAATCTACTACCTTCAACTGATTCTAACTCAACACCTTCTTCTTTTTCTGCAATTTCCTCTTCTTCTTCGGCCGACAATGCAACTTCTTCTTCGTCATCATCTTGGACAACCTCAACTCCATCAGACACAGAAGCACAAGTGCTCAAAAAGATTGAAGAGCCATAAAGAGAAGAAATGGAGAAATGGGCTTTGAGTTTATCTTGATGTTGAAGTGGGTATTATAAGTACTTAAGGAAAGATGATCTATCGAGAATTTAGGCTTTTGAGTGAAGAGATACAACGAAGAAGTAGATGTTGTAGCAGCAACGGAGAAGCAAGAACCTGACATTTTTTTTGTACTGAAGAACCAGTGCGGGGTGATGCTTCCATGGTCCTACTATTGTTGGGCTTGAAGCTCAATTTTATTTTTGAATATTTCTTGTTTGATTCAATGTGGATGCTGTTAAATATTGCTTATAGTACCTTCTGGAATTTCATACTAAAATTTGATAGCATTTGGAGCTGATTTGAGGTGATTGAGATCGAAATTTTCAGTTGAAAATCAAAGAAGAACACAGCTACAATATACCGCTACGGTATACAATATGTTGTAGGAGTATATAGCTATACTGCAAAACTATACTATTATAGTTTACAAAACAGTATACCGCTACAATATACTAATATATTATAGGAGTATATAGTTATACTGCAATAGTATACTATTATAGTATACAATATATTGTTATGGTATACTGTAATAATATGCAAGATCCTATAACAATATGATGTAATAGTATACAATATACTATAATAGTATACTTATTACCCGTAAATTCACTTGTTTTTTCCCTTTTAATTTGTTTTAAGCTTTTACCCAAGCGTGAGGGACAAACTGAAAATGAAATAAATAAATAAATTATAGTATGCTATATGATGTAATGGTATACTCTTACAATTAGGTCCTTTTAGAATTTTAATTATTTTTTTTGACAACTGATATTATTTCAGTTTAATAATTGAATTAAAAAAAAATTAACTCTTTGCATACAATTGTATACCCTGTTGGTATAAGTATACTATACTGGTATCATATATTAGTTAATATTTTTTTGGTTGTATTAACTACATTTAATTGGTACACAATTTGATTTTCCTTTAATAATAATATTAAAAAAAGAATAATAAAAAATAGTGAAAACCGTAAATGAAATTAGATTATGAAGAGAAAAAGAATATAAAAAACAGAAGTTAAATAAAATTAGAAAAGGAAAAAAGAAAAGAAAAAAAGAAGAAAACGAGAAAAAAAAAAGGAGAAAAGAAAAAAGAATAGAAAAAAAGAAAAAGAAAAGAAGCATAGAAATAAAAAAGAATTGGAGAATAAAGAAAAAATTCCCCACAAAATCTATTATGGGTAGAAAATATAATTAATTTATGGGTAGAAAAACAAATGGGCAGACAAGGGTAAATAATTTTATTTTTATGGGTAACTGCATCAAAACCCCAAAAAATGTTTGGGCTAAAAGAGATTGGGAAGAATGAGCATTTGTCTTGTTGAGCCATTAAAATCCGAAAATAAGCTCCCAATTGGCCCAAGTTCAATTCTTTCTCATTGAACAAAAATAAAAATAAAAGTAAAAATACTACGAAAATATACTAATTAATCTTAGTTAATTAGAAAAAACTATTAAAGTAAACTATATATAAAAATAAAAATGCTTTTGGTATTTTTTAAATATTATAATAAAGTAAAGAGTAGAGAAAATAGGCTAAAGTCATGGTAAAATTAAAATACTATAAACATAAATATACTAATTGACCTTAAACTAAAAAATAAAAATATTTTTTGTGTTTTTAAATTGTAATTTGAAGTAAAAATTGATGAAAACTCCATAAAATTAAAGCTAAGTAAAATAAATATTTTAAACACTAAAAATAGCTCGAAAACGTGACGGGTCAAAAATTACGTGCTTACAACTGCCCCTCTTTGCTTGAAAACACGAAGTGTTTTTGAGCAAAGAAACAAGTAAGCGACGTAATTGATTTATGACCCGACACTTATTCAAAACAAAATAAAGATGGACAAAAGATTGTGATCGAGCACTAGTATCTGAGTTGCCTAGCTATCCTTGGCTATAAAGCAATCAGGCCACGTGTAGTTCAAAAGTGAATAAAGTGATGTAGTACGTGGAGAGGATGAGAGAGTCGAGTGAGGTTCCGTCCGAGGCTCCGGTCCGTGGTCCTGTTATTACATCAAAATTAAAATCTAAAAGAACTAAACAAGCCTACCAGCTATCAGTTACAAGATTCCTATCTATAAGTCTTCTGAAACTTGATCTTGAGTCTTGAATGGTTCATCATGCAGACTTCTAATTTGAACCTTGATGCTCACTAGCTGCAGGTGCTAATTCATTCTTCTACGGCTTATTCTGATAAAAATGGGGAATGCAGTGCTCGTGACTTCAGCCATGTCTTGAGTAGTTCACATCTTTCATCTGCTTCTGCATTTTGCATTCACTTTTTTTCTTTTCTTTTATTCTGGATTGAGACTTCTCTTTTTGGTCATCTCAAACCCTATGCCTCAAGGTAAAACCTGCTCAGATACCAAAACAAACAAATGAACAAAGTTTATCTGCCCCAATTTTCACTAGGAAGATTTGTGAGTTGTTAGCAAAATCGTAAATTACCGATACTATTGATAAAGGATGCAATGATGAGAGTAAGACTATAGACTCGACTAGGATGTGCGTCTCCTGTGAGATTGAGCTTGAGAAAAACTATAAACTAAGCTTGACTAAACTAAAAATTGACCCTATTCTGCAGGCGGGACCCCTGAACTCAAGAAAAACTAGAGATTGCAAACTTAAAGAAACTAACAATTGACCCTATTCTTCAGGAGGGACCCCTGAACTTAAGGAAAACTAAATATTAACAAGTTAAGGAAACTAAAACTGACCCTATTCTCCAGGCGGAACCCCTGAACTAAAGAAATGCTAAAGATTAACAACTTAAGGAAACTAAAAACTGACCTTATTTTCCAGGCGGAACCCCTAAGCTTAAGAAAAGCTAAAGATTGACAACTTAAGAAAACTAAATTTGACTTTATCTACAGGCGGGACCCCTAAACTTAAGGAAAGCTAAAGATTAACCAATAAGAAAGATTATCATAGGAGAAAGATTCATCATACTAAGATTTCTATCCTACGAGAAAGATTTATCAGACTAAGATTTCTATCCTAGAAGGAAATTCATCGGACTAGGTTTCTTATCTTGGGAGAAAATTCATCAGACTAAAATTTCTATCCTAGGAGAAAATTTATCATACTAGGTTTTTTATCTTGGGAAAAAATTCATCCGACTAAGATTTCTATCCTATGAGAAAATTCATCAGACTAGGTTTTCTTATCTTAGGAGAAAAATTCATCAGACTAAGATTTCTATCCTAGGAGAAAATTCATCACACTAGGTTTTCTTATTTTAGGAGAAAATTCATCACACTAAGATTTCTATCCTAGGAGAAAATTCATCAGACTAGGTTTTCTTATCTTAGGAGAAAATTATCAAACTAAGATTTCTATCCTAGGAAAAAATTCATCAAACTAGGTTTTCTTATCTTAGAAGAAAATTCATCAGACTAAGATTTTTATTGGGAGGAAAATCCATCAGACTAGTATGTATCACCCTAGGAGGAAAATGTGAGGAATAATGACAAGATTTTATGCACACTAGCAAGACAAATAAAGGCAAAGATTTGAGAAACTTCCCATTGTCGGCTCTTCTCTTCTCTTCTTTTTCTTTTTTTTTTGAACCACTATCCTTGCAGTGCCTTGTTCCGATCTCAAACAAAGAAAACTTTATCAGTTTTTAATGTGGTGGTCGGTTTGTGGCCTTGGGCAACTTGGCTTTGTGATCATCCAGCCTTTGGAAGACCGAATGTATTGGTAGTTGGTTGCACTGTTGGGAGACTCTGTTGTTGCTTTCAAGGGACCTTTACTTTCTGTATCACTCCTGATTATTTCACTCCTAGTGCCATTGGCGTTTTATGGCTCAATCGGCCTTATCTCGAAAAAGAGATTTATTTTCCTGGATAACCTTTTCTGATATCTTGAATGGCTTTTGCTTTTAGAACAATTTGTCTGTCAAAGAGAATCACAACTGGAAGTGCATTTTGCACGATGTGCACAATCCATATTCCTTGTTCGGTACTGCAGAGAATCCCTGATTAACCTTGAGGTTATCTTTGATTGCTTTAGCTAAGTAGGCTGACATGAGTCTTTTGGGGGGACGACTTTGCATTAATCCTCAAGGCATGTTGACTGTAACAACTGAGTGTGCTGGCCAAATTTACTTTGTGCACCTGAAAAGCTGGTAGCATATATTGAAATCTGATGGGTTTTTAGTATTTTATGTTTTGATGATCTAACAAACTTAGTCATGAAAAAACAGATAGAGCACCTGGCGCACAGGACACACATTTCATGCGAACTAATCGAAGCCTGAAAATCAGCAAAAGGAGAATCACAACAGGGACCTGATGATCTGGATCTTTAGGGTTCTCCGACATAAGCAAGTCATGGACCGTACGTAATCAAGATAAAAAGGAAAATAATAGGGACCTGTTGCTTCAGGGTTCTCTTACAAAAAGGACAAGTCAAGTACACAACTGGAATGTGACAGAAGAAAGTGACCATCTGGCAACTGTTATAGAAAAGGAACACAACTAGGACCTGGTCTGTTGGTGTGTCCTGGCAGGAAGTACAAAGCCCACTATCCAGCTGGAACGCAATTGCCCAGAAGTGGATGTGCAGACTGTGCAGCAGTCACTTCTCAGGGAAGAAGTACACCAAGATTTGACATCACTATCCATTGTGATATCTTTTGTGAAAAAACAACCTAATGTAAGACACACTTCTTTTTTGCATTCAGTGATACTCCCTTAAACATAACAAAGTTCATCTAGCATTGAAGTCACTAGTGTGTCAAGAACAAGAAGACAACTCCACTAAGGATCAGTTTCTAACATAGTCTTATGTACGTCCATAGTTGAGTTGTAATCTTATTAATTGTTCTACATTGTAATTCCTAGTTTGCTTTCTTACAAGCGTTGTCTTAGGAACAAACCAAATTCGTAAACTTTAGAGTTTATGTTGTGACTAGGAATAGTCATAAGTTAAATCCTCTGTAACTAGGAGAGTTGTAGAGTGGCTTGTGGTGGTGCATCACAAGTTAGTTTGAAGTCTTTGCAAAAGGGAGTTTTCAAAGTGGCTTGTAATAGGTAGATTACAAGTTAGTTGACTTTAAAGCCTACATGTGTAGGTCGTGGTTTTTTTATCCCCTTGTGTGGGATTTTTTCACGTAGAAAATTCAGGCCTTCTTTACATTCAATCCTTACTGCATTATACGTATCAGTCTCATAGAGGACCAGGTATTCTATAGTTTGGTGGACTCACATAAGTCAACAATTGGTTTTAGAGCAGGTTTGTCCTATCAGGCTAACACCTAGGAGGAATCCTCAATGGCTGCTCCACCAAGCTTTGAAGAAGGATAATCAACCTATACACCTCCCAGATTCAATGGTCAATACTACGACTGGTGGAAGGCCAGGATGCATGATTTCATTATGGCAGAAGATTCAGAGCTGTGGGACATTATATGTGATGGTCCACATGTTCCCATGAAGAAGATTGAAGAACATGGCATATGGTGACGTAAGGAAGAAGAGAGTACAACGACATTGACAAAACAGTTACAGGAAAGAACTACTGTGCTAAGAAAATCTTGATGTGTCGCATAGGAACTGATGAGTACAACCAAGTCTTAGCTTGTGAAAATGCCAAATAAATATGGGAGGCATTGCAAACCGCTCACGAAGGAACCACTCAGGTCAAACAATCCAAAATTGACATGCTCACCATAGAATATGAACTCTTAAGGATGAAGGATGATGAATCTATACAAGATATGCACACTAGATTCACCTCCACTATAAATGAGCTTCATTCACTTGGAGATGTCATTCCCAGAAATAAGCTCGTAAGGAAAATCCTCAGCATCCTACCTGGGTCTTAGGAGAGTAAGGTAAATGCATCACGGAAGCTAAGATCTACAGACTCTGACCATGTATGAGCTGATTGGTAATCTGAAAACTTACGAGCTGAAATCTTATTATAGCCTTATGAACGATAAGGAGACCCTCACAATAGAACTAGGAGAGGCAGAGCAATCTAGAAATGATTAGTGGTATGTGTAGTAGACCCAGATGAGACCATAGCTGATCTTGAAATAGAGAAGGAGGCCTTGAATGAAAGAATAACTAGTGTGGAAAATGAGAGAGACGATCTGATTTTAGTAGTTGTTGATCTACAAGAAACAATAGAAGGCCTTAACAATGAGAAACACGCCTTAGAAGAAAAGGTTGCATCTACTGAGGAGGAAAGGGATGACTTGTTAGCAATATGTGATGATCTAGAGGAAACCATTGAGGGACTTAATAGAGAACATAGGAATGTAAGTCTTGGGAAAGGGAAGGAAGTAGCTAGTGAGTTGCACATCTTGTTGGAAAAGGAGTTAAATGTTGTAAAAACTAGTCTTTGTAGTGAACTCGAGAGAAATCAGAAACTCCAAGTTGAGTTGGAGAAAGTAAGAAATGATCTTGAAAAATCCTTGAAGTGGACCAGGTCCTCAGATGTTGTTACTGCCATGTATCTCAACAATAGTGGAAACAAGCAGGGCATCGGGTTTCAAAGGGAGAAAACTCCCTACAACCCACTCAGCAAGTATGTCACTGTACTTGATAACTAGCTATGTACCAACTACAAAAACAATAGGCATTTTAAAGAAAATTTTCAGGCCAGGGCTCAGCCTGTTCAGAAGAACAAAGCGTTCACTGATAGAGTGACTACTAGAAAAGGACCAGGTACCACTCGCAAAAAGCGGATGTTGCCTGCGTGGACTAGGAAAGCTTCATTAATCCTTTTTATAATAACAAGGGACCCAAACTAATTTGGGTTCCTAAATCTAACCCTTGATGAGAATGTGCAGGGAGCAGTGAGAGGAAGTAGACTACGATAGACTATGGATAGTGAATGCCTAAAACACGCAGCTGAAAGCATCGTGAAATGCTTCTCACTGTAAGTCCTGCAGGATAGGAATGTATCCTTGAGAAGAAAGTAAAGGGTACATTCTCTGTGAATAAAAAGGTAGAAAGGTTCCCTTAGGACTCGAATAGGAAAAGATGGAACTGGAAAATGAAGCATGGATAATGCTCGTCGCCTATAGAATCACCAAAACGCTTCTGGAAAAAGGAACACTTCTCTCTATTGGAGAACATGTGTCGAACCAGGTCCTTCCTAAATCAAAACTCGCGAGGAACCACCAATTAGAAGAAAATTACTTTCCCCTGACAACAGGAAGGATCAACTTGGGATGCACAATGCATACAGACGAGTGAAGAAATCCCTCTGGGGAACAACCCACAAAACAAAGTCAAAAGGTCTCCAACAAAGGAAGCACTAAATGGTAGGAGATGCTCATGGGGAAATATCTGAGGCTTTAAATTAGGAGGATGTTAAAGTGAGCAAGATGAAGGAGACTGGCAAAAGACAACGCAACAGCATTCTCCATGTCGCACAAAGAACTTGGTACGTTACTGGCTACCAATGAAGCTGAAGGAAGAAGTAAAGATGCAGCTCATTGCACTACACAAATAGCAAAACACATAGCATGGGAAATCAAATGAACCTCCATATTTATCTTCTCAACCAACTTCTGTCTCAAATTGGAAAACCAAAGTGCACTTGTGATGATTCATGCCTCATCTTCTAGGAGACAAGGAAGCAAAACGAAATGACCTCATCAACAACTGGAGAAAAAATTGAAGGGTGAGGTCATCCTATGAGGATCAATATAAAGGAAAGATTGATCGATGGAAAGCTCTATAGAGTCGAACACCAAACTCCAGATATCGGCAACAAAGCCTTAGGAAGTGAACATTCCGGAGAAATCAAAGGGAAGATGGAGTCATAGGAATCCAATGAAGAACCTGATCTTCAATCTGTTGGTTGTGTAAGTGACCATCAGGTAAAGGTGGCTAAAGTGATTTTTGACCAAGCCTAACTCACATCAATACCGTTGTAGGTTATCACACTTGACGATCATAGAAGTTAAAGGTATGGCTATAAACTGCGAAATGAGAGCTCCTAAAACCTTGTTCAAAAATATTGCTCTGACATCAGGTTCTTGTATTTCAGGTTAATAGTAATGTGCTTGTTATGCATTCCCTTTTAAAATAATAAAAAAATTGTTAACAAAATTAATTCAAATGCCACATCATCCAACTTTCCAGCGTCTGTGTGTCATGCCTTGTCTTTCAAATCCTTCATCCTCTCTGCACGGTAACACTTACCCACAAACATACTGCCGTTTTTAGAACTATTCAGAACCTATTTCGTTAACCACTCATCATTAGCCCTTCTTCCAATAAAACCTTCTTCTTCTCTCAAGGCAAGTCATGAACCTTTATCTATTCTGTACAGCTGGGATCTTCTCTTCGTCTATCTCTATACTGGTCTATCAAGTATTCATCTAATGACGATCGAAAAATCATCTTATTCTCCCACCATTGACATCGCTCCCACTTCATCATTATTCTTGAAATCATCCCCAGAGCGCCATTATTTCACACCCTCTATCACCTTACCAACTCCTGGTCCCTCTTCCACTCCTACAGTTTTTCCATACCTGATAAATCCTGTCTACCATTACTTTGAAAATCCTATGTCTAGTCAATCATGCGATCTCATCAAAGATCACACAGGTGGTTGTACTCCTCAAATATCAAAAGTTTCGGAGGATGATCCTGACCAGTATTTAAACATCTCAATGTTGGACTTAGTGACTCTCAAGGAGTCACCAGAAAAGGAAGCATCTCATAACATTATGGCTATAGCTGCTGAGAGTGTGATGAATGAATGAGCATATCTCTCATCTGAGTACCAGGGGACGAAATTCCATTCCTAGGAGATGTAAGAACTACAACACTCCGAGTAATTAGCTCGTGAGATATTCTAAGAAAAACCTTCTGATGAGCCTGATTCTCATCCATGCAAACCCACTCCTGTACCTTCCGTTCAATCTAAGCTCTTAGAGTCTTCCTCCAAATCACTTACTATTAGGTCACTACAAGAGAGTTCTAATTCCTCATTTCAGAAAAATAAGAGGAGTGTCAAGACAAGGAAAAAGAGGAAAATAAATCCAAAGGATTTCATCAAAAGGGTGTCAGTAAACCAAGTAGATCAAGATGCTTCCAAGGAACCCGGTTCCTCAGTACAACAATCTATGACAATTCAACGGTCTATGAATAGTTCATTGATGAAACTGTTGAGAAATAGAAAGGGTCATCTGTGAGGTACAGTAGCAAGTATAAACGGTGTTTAACTGAGCTATGTATGCAGACAATACTATGGAAATGGCAAGCTGGAAAGGAAAGTCTGATGAAGGGTCTAGCAAACAAAAAGAGGAAACAGTTAAGGAACCTGGTACAATAAGGTCTACTACCCGTGATAGTGGTCTTTGGCAACAGAGATTAAGAACTCAGAAAGTGTTGCGGGGTTGTACATTTGATCCAGCAATTTCGAAGATGACAGAGATGAGAAAAATTCTGAAGATTGTGGAATTTCAACAATGGGAACACTTGTTTGAAGAGAGAATGCCTCTGGTATACGAAGATGCACTACAAACTTTTTACGCATCTCTTTTTATTGTTGATGGGGATCACATTTGTGTGCTTGTAAATGGAGTAGACATTGTACTCGACGCTTTGATGTTGGGGAAGATTCTAGGAATTCCGTGTGAAGGTATGTTCTCAGTTAAGGGTGTATGTGGAATAAACATTCGGAGAGCCATCATGAAAGAACAAGGTATTCAACAGGGGGAACAGGTGCATAAGAAGGTTTTGCTTCCTGAGTACCAGTTTCTCTTTGAGCTGGTCAATAAAGTGCTCTTCCCGCGCTCTGAGAGGCGCTCTATTGCTACAAGATCAGACATGGTGTTGATGGAATCACTCGATGAGTTCATCCCAGTCAATCTGCCTGCAATGATGAAAGACCATATGTAGAAGGTGGCAAATTTCAAGGGTGGACATCATGGGTTACCTTATGGATTTCTCCTCACTCAGGTGTTCAGATTTTATAAGGTCCCTGTCACGCCCCAAACTCGAGGGACATGACCGGCGCTCGACCGGGTATCCCCAGTCAAGCGGACCTGGGTCCCTTTCCTAACCCATGAGCCACCCCTTATTTTCCTTATTCGGTATTCCAAGAACTAGCCATATGAATAAATTTTTAGATCACCCTTTTTCAAAATATACATACATAATAATTAGTGAAATTACCAATTCGTTGTCCAACAAAAGAAACATGAATATACATAGCTTCTAACCCACATCCACTGTCTACGGAGCCTCTAAAGATACGACGGGATAATACAGTACTTGCCGGTAACAAGGCTCCGGCTATACCTTACACAATAGCAAAATAAAACTACAGAGACAAGCGGCCTGATCTATGTAGGTGCCTGAGAGGAATGGGGCTCACCAAAACAGTTGACGGAAGGCGAAGAGGGAGCTACAATCGGTGGGCTGGAATACCTACTGCAGATCTACCTACAAGCATGACACGAATGTAGCGCCCCCGGCAAAAGGGACGTCAGTACACTTGAATTGTACTGGTATGTATAACAAACTTTGCGCCAAGCAAACTCAAGTCATAGACAAATAAGTAACAGTAACAGAAACAACAATCAATTTCCATAAAGAAAGAACAATCAATCCAAACAAGTTTTACAAACTCTTTTGTTTCCCTTCCACATTTCCACAACAATAGATTTCATATTTTTGCTCATATTTTCATTTCAACGGTGATTTATATCACTTTCCATCCTTATTACCTCGGCCACCCTTATTACCTCGGCCACCCTTATCACCACAACCCGCACCTTATTACTTCGTGTTGCGGCGCGCAACCCGATCACATCGTACATTTTCAATTCACAAACAACCACAACAACAACAATGAACGATTCACAAAGATCACAACAACACTTCTTAAGGAGTAGCAACAATTTTATTCCACAATTCACAAGTGTTTCACGTTACAACAATACTTGCCCACGATAAGCCATAGATGTTAATATCACAATTATTTCAGTTGCATCACTTACAATTTCCTTACGTCATTTGTTTTTCATCTAATACCACATATCATAATCACAACCATGCAAATCACACGAATTTCACAATTTACCCACGTGAATGTCACATACCAAACATTTGGACACCAACAAGGCGATTTTACAAGGTCAAGGTTAGCCATACATACCTGGAGTCGAATTCCCTTTTTAAACTCCTATTATCAGTCACCAAGCAATCTAGCCACGTCAATCTAGTTCACAATTAACACATGCACCTTAGAATTTGAAATTCACAATTACTATCCGAGCTTATTTAGGTTATCGAGCATAGCCCCTTACTTCTACCCAATTCCCCTTACTAAATTTTAGATTTTGAAAGACATGCATGTGAGTTTCCACCCATTATTTCAAGAATCAAAGCATGAGACTCCCTCCCTTAGCTTAAAATCTGGAAATCAAGGAAAAAGGGTTAGGGATTTTACCTGTAGAAATGGAGATGAAGACACTTGCTTTAAAATTTTCCGGACCAGGTAATTTGAGGAACAATTTTGAAGAAGATAAACTTTTCTCTCAAGAACCCCTCCTCCCTCTCTCTTATTTTGTTCAAAAAAATGGTTAAAATGAGGGGTTAGGGTGTTATATTAGAAAAGGGGGTCGGGTTTTAAATTTTAGAAAATAGAAGTCTGGGTGAGATCTGCGATCGCAGAATCGAAATGCGGTCTACATATTGGACCGCAGAACTGACCCCAATCACTGAACATCTCTGCCTGGGTATGCGGTGGAAATGCGGTTCGCATACTGATTATGTGGTCGCATAATGGACCGCATTTTCAACATCAACTTAGACCAACTCTCTGGTTCACTATGCAGCAGGAATGCGGTCCGCATATCGATTATGCGATCGCATAATGGACCGCATTTTCAACATCAACTTTGACAATTCTTTTGCTTCTTCTGCGACCGCATTCTGGACCGTATTTTTGACAATTTCTGGAAAATTGATTCTTTTGATTTTTAAAGGCTTAGATCACTACCAAGGGTTACTAACACATATTCGGAGTCGACACCACGAGTTACTAAGTTTTGAGACCAAAAATTATTTACGGGGACTTACAGTCCCTTTGGGGAATCCCAGAGTGGGCACAGGCAAGCAGACCTTCTCTAAGACCACTCTAGAAGAATGTGAATGTATTGAAAAGGTTAGTGGAAGCATCTCGACCATCTCTCAGCTAATCAATGCTCAAAATGTAGCCTCTGAAGAGATAAGAAGGCTGAGGGCTCAAAATGCCACATTGGAAACTCAACTCAGTCAAGCAGTTAACGGACCTGATTTTGTACGTGCGGAGATTACACGACCGACAAAGGAAAATGAGAGACTTCAGGCTCAATTACTTGAAGAACAATTGTCTGCAAATGCTAGACTGGACCTGGTTATCAAAACCATGGCTCTCTCTTCTTCCAAGCCTTCTTCCTTCAGTACCACCTAGGATTTTCCTCGTGTCAAACTACTTTTGCTCCAATCTCCTGTGGCTGCTGTTTTACTTTTGCTTGCATATTTTTGTTATGATGGAATGTTGTACTTTACCATTATTTCTCCTGAATTACTCAGTCCAATGTAAATATTAATGAAACAATTTCCTTTTTGTTGCTTGTACAATCCTATGCTCCTTTGGCTTCTCTTTTCTGTTATGTTGTGTGCACATATGTGGCATGAGCTAGTTGTGTTAGACTTCTTTATGCTTCTTATCTGCCGGTGCTCTTCATTTTTTTCTATCCTTTTTAATGATTCCAAAAGGGGGAAGAACGCTTAGATTCCATGCCTAAGTTTGTCATCATCAAAAAGGGAGAATTGATGGGTTTTTAGTATTTTATGTTTTGATGATCTAACAAACTTATGCTTGAAAAAACAGATAGAGCACCTAGCGCACAGGACATACTTTTCATACGAACTAATCGAAGCCTGGAAATCAACAAAAGGAGAAACACAATAGGGACCTAATAATTTGGCTCTTTAGGGTCCTCCAACATAAGCAAGTGAGTGACTGTACGCAATTAAGATAAAGAGGAACACAATAGGGACCTGCTGCTTCAGGGTTCTCTGACAAAAAGTACAAGTCAAGTACACAGCTGGAACATGACACAAGAAAGTGACCATCTGGCAACTGTTACAGAAGAGGAACACTACTAGTACCTGGTCTGTTTGTATGTCCTGACAGGAAGTACAAAGCCCACTATCCAGCTAGAACGCAATTGCCCAGAAGTGGATGTGCAGACTGTGCAGCAGTCACTTCTCACTGGGAAGAAGTACACCAAGGGTTGACATCACTATCCATTGTGATATCTTTTGTGATAAAACAACCTGGTGCAAGACACACTTTTTTGTGCATTCAGTGATATTCTCTCAAGCATAACAAAGTTCATCTAGCATTGAAATCACTAGTAAATCAAGAATAAGAAGACAACTCCACTAAGGATCAGTTTCTAACAGAGTCTTATGTACGTCCATAATTGAGTTGTAATCTTGTTAATTGTTCTACATTGTAATTCTTAGTTTGATTTGTTAGAAACTTTGTCTAAGGAACAAACCAAATTCATAAACTTTAGAGTTTATGTTTTGACTAGGAATAGTCATAAGTTAAATCCTCTATAACTAGGAGAGTTGTAGAGTGGCTTGGGGTGGTGCATCACAAGTTAGTTTGAAGTCTTTGCAAAAGGGAGTTTGTAAAGTGGTTTGTAATAGGTATATTACAAGTTAGTTGAGTTTAAATCCTACAAGTGTAGGTCGTGGTTTTTTATCCCCTTGTGTGGGATGTTTTCACGTAGAAAATCTCTGGCCTCTTTTACATTCAGTCCTTATTGCGTTTTACGTATCAATCTCATAGAGGACCAGGTACTCTATAGTTTGGTGGACTCACATAAGTCAACAGTTGGTTTCAGAGCAGGTTTCTCCTATCAGGCTAACACCTAGGAGGAATCCTCAATGGCTGCTCCGCCAGGCTTTGAAGAAGGACAATCAACCTATAGATCTCCCAGATTCAGTGGTCAATATTACGGCTGGTGGAAGACCAGGATGCATGATTTCATTATGGCAAAAAATTTAGAGCTGTGGGATATTTAATGTTATGGTACACATGTTCCCATGAATAATATTTGTGAGCACGTGATTTTTGCCCTATATGAGAATCACTCCAAAAAATTCAAAATAAAATAGTTTTGGGTTGTGTATGATTTTTGTGGATTTTGCGTTATTTTTCTATTATTGTTTGTATTTATCTGTACGTATTTGTTTGTTTTAAATTAATAGAAAAAAATAACAATACAAAATAGGTTGCATTTTATATTTAGGATTTAATTCTACAACTAGGAGTAATCAAGTTTGCTTTACAAAAATGAAAATCACAAAAATAGGCATCTTTCGCATTTTTAGCATTTAATTGTGCAATTTTATTTTAATTGGTGTTTATTGTGTATAATAATTATTGTTAGAAGTTTAATTAGTTCTTTTTGATTTAACTTAGTTTATAACTTAATTTAGAATTTTAGTGTTATTAATTAAAAGAAAAGAGAAAAAATAAGAAGAGCAAATTCGGATTGGGCCAATTTTCGAAATTAAAATTAGGCCCAAAAACTAACCCTACCCAACCCAAATATCGCAAACCCTACACTTATTCATCAGCCACTTTTTACACCTTCTCCATTTTGAAAGAAATACAAGACCTACTTCATCTTCTTCTCCCTCAATACACAAAAAAAAAGCCCAACCCTAGCCATGGCTGCCAACGACCATCCAAGCAGCCCCATGTCGACCCTCCGTCGACCCCCGTCGCACAACTTCAACCAACGACTACGCTGCTGTGTCTTCCTGTCCAGCAGCACAGTCGACGACCAGCAGCCATGGCATTCATCGTCGTCACCACGTTCGTCCAAATAACCGAGCAGCCATGTCCGTCGCCCAGCTTCAACCAACGCCCAGCTCCCTCCGTCGACCAAGCTGTTGCGTCTTCCCGACCAGAAGTAGCGTTGCTGCACCATCTCGTCGTCCAGCAGCTCCATCTGTTCGTCACCATGCTGTCCGTCGCCGGCGGCAGTTATGGCATCGTCGTCGCCGTTACCTTGTTGCCCGTCGTCGCGTCCAACAGCCATGGAGCAGTTCGTTACCCCAAACATCCTGGTTCATCATCGTATTCAGCTGCTGTCCGTCGTCAACCCGACGAGCAGTGGCGAAACTCCATGAACGAACAACAACATTCACCAAGATCCGAGTTCGATATGGGTACACAACTGATACATTGGTTCTTGTAAGCTGAAAATTGAAGCATGAATGCAAAGAAAAAAATGAAGATCTGAAATTTTAAATTTATTGTAGTTGTTTACTTATTTTTGTATATATATTAGAATATTTATTCCTTTAGAATCATGTAGATGTTTGTTTATGTATGACTAAACATTTTATAGTAGTTTAGTATGCGAACTT
>MU718696.1:23975-105704 GCA_026770625.1 Nicotiana glauca
TTATAATCAAAGTTCACAATCATTACCCGCACACATTTAGGTTATCAACCCTTCTTTACACAATCCTTTACTCCTTCCCAACTACTCTTACTAGATTTTAGGTTTTAATAAACATGCATGAGTGTTTCAACCCCTATTATCAAGAACTAATGCATGAGACTTTCCCCCTCTCAATAAATCTGAAAGTCAATGAAAGTGGGGTAGGGATTTTACCTGCAGAAATGGAGATGAAGACACTTGCTTTAAAATTTTCCGGACCAGATAATTTGAGGAACAAATTTTGAAGAAGATGAACTTTCTCTCAATAACCCCTCCTCCTTCTCTCTTGTTTTTGCTTAGAAAAATGGTTAAAATGAGGGGTTAGGGTGTTTTCTTAGAAAGGGGATCGGGTTTTAAATTTTAGAAAATAGAAGCCCGAGCAAGATCTGCGGCCGCACTATGCGATCGCCGAATTGGAATGCGGTCCGCATATTGGGCCGCAGAACTGACCCCAATCATTGAACATATCTGCCTGGGTATGCGGTGGAAATGCAGTCCGCATTTTGATTATGCGGTCGCATAATGGACCTCATTCTGATTATGCGGTCGCATAATGGATCGCATTTATAACATCAACTTAGACTAACTCTCTGATTAACTATGCGGCAGGAATACGGTCCGCATACGGATTATGCGATCGCATAATGGACCGCATTTTCAACTTCAATTTTGACAATTCTTCTGCTTCACTCTGCGGCAGAAATGCGGTCTGCATAGCTGATCTGCGACCGCATTCTGGACCGCAAAAATGGAAATTTTCTGGAAAATTGATTCGTTTGATTTTTAAAAGCTTAGATCACTACCAATGATCGTCGCGAAGAATTCTACACATTCCTAACACACATTCGGAGTCGACACCACGAGTTACTAAGTTTTGCGACCAAAAGTTATTTACGGGGCCTTACACTTTCTTCCATATTTTGTTAATTCTATTCATTTTCCCACAACTATACTTGTGCACTTTATTGGGTTTGATATCAGTATTCATGTGATCAGTGCACCTGAGCACTTTGGCTTGATGAGTATCTGGGAGCTGGCTACACGCCACAACGGATGTTATGTTGGATACCCTTTCCTTGTGTTTGTTTGGTGTTTGTTTTCCCTATGTGGGATGATTTAATAAAACTGTACTTTTCTTGTTACACATGTTGTACTTGTTAGATAATCCTTATACATTGCTTTTCTTCTATTTTACTGCATAACAGAGTTATTGCTAAGTTGGTGTACGAGTTGTGTAGCGTGAGAATCCGTGTGGTTCCGTGATGAGTTGTTAGTTGGGCTGATTCTCCTGGCTAAGATGAGGTTCTTAGACTTGAGAGTCGTACTATTTTATTGGGGGTGAGGAGTGTTTGGAAGTATGATGCTGTTTCTACTAAGATTTGGGCAATGGCCCTTGACGGACGAGAGAGATTCTCGACTTGTTTACTTCATTTGAGGTTATGAGTTCCCGCATGTTTCTTTATCATGGGCAGCATTGTGGAGGTCTGGAACAAGGTTCTATTCAATGTGAATTGTATTGCCGACGTTCAAAATGTTATTTGGGCAGCTATGATCGTCGAAGTTATTGCTACTAGCATTTGAGATGTGTGGAACATCGTGTGATTGTACCCTAGGTTGGAATTATGGCTTGATTCGGCTGGTTTAGGTTTATATAGTGAGATGATATGAGTTTCGGGTCCAATGATGAATTTTAGATATTGGGATTTGGGTTTAGTCCGAAGGTTATGGACTAAGGATGAAGTGAGATATTCAGTTAAATTGGGTTGTCAGTCCTACATAGGTTTGGGCAATGGGGAATATGTATGGTGAGCTCATGCAGTGGTTTGGTGGCTTTGGTACAACTCTTGGCACGTTCAAGGTTGAACATATTTTTAAGTGGGAGAGAATGTAATGAGCCGAGTAGATTTGATATGTTTCGGCGCGAGTTCTTGGAAGTCGAAAGATTGAAAGTTCATTAAGTTTGATTTGAGGTACATTTCATCGTTTTGATGTTGTTATGCGTAATTTAATCCCTTGAGTAGGTTCGTGTTTTGTTATGGGACTTGTTTGTATGTTCGTACGGGGTCCTGAGGGGCACGAGTGAGTTTCGAACAGGTTTGGGCTATGTTGCGCTTGTTTTTCTTATGTTTCGACGTCGTTTCTTCAAGAATAAATGGTACCACATTAAATAAATATGCTCCGATTTATGTTTTGATTGATGCATTAGAACCGTATCATAATTAAAGAGCCATAGCAAAAAGAATCGTCAAATTTGGACATCGTATGACAATTTTATTGTCACTTTACTAAGAATTGGGATGCTAAAATTTTAAGATTAATTACGAAATTTCCATTGATTTCGTATATTTAATACCTGCACTATTTCCAAATATTGAAACCAATATATCTCTTTCATTATAAGGTCAAATTGAGTGATTCAAAAGCCTAACTAGACTAAGCTTTCACAAGAATTCCATTGGAGGCATGAAAAATGAGTTTTGGGATCGTTTGGCGCACAAAACGAGATAGAACAGCTGGGCAAAAATATTTAATATCAAAAGTTGTCATATTTTGAGTTGATGAGCTCGGATATGGACAATATTTATCACGACCCCTGTTCACCCTCCATGAACATGGAGTGATGGCACCTAGTTCCTACAACTAGGTAAGCCTAATAATACTAAAATTAATGTAACTTGCAGAATCACTTAATTAAACTAAGCAAATCTAGAAGGAAACGATGTATATAAGTGTCACTTGGCATATACAACTCAAAACAGAATGCGGAAGTCTACAATCTCATCCCAAAACCCAGAAACTCACTGGAACCAAAGGCTATTAGAAATGTAATATACTGCTCTAACTCTAGAATGTCTAAACAACTGAAAGAAAAGGATAGATTAACTACTAAAGTTGGAACAGAATAGAGACTCCTGGTCTGCGGACGCGGCAGATATACCTCAAACTCTCCACTAGATCTCTCCGCCTCGAGGATAGTACTCCTGAGTGGACGTACCTGGATCTGCACATGAAAAACATGCACAGAAGGGGCATGAATACACCACAGCAGTACTCAGTAAGTGCCAAGCCTAACCTCGGTTGGGTAGTGACGAGGAAGGTCAGGACCCTACTGAGGTCAAACAACAAAATATGAATTAACAATATGAAAACTGACAGTAATAATGAGTACAACGGTGAGAATAGACAGGTTAAACAAGGCAATAACAACTACACAAAGAACAGAATAAACACGGAATATGTACAACTCAATATCAACGATAACAATGAGGATCTCCTAGGATACCGTCCTGTAGTCCTTTTCTCAACTGTCCAGTGGATCTCCCGGGATACAGTCCCATAGTCCATCATATGTGTAAATCCAAAAGGGTCTCCCGGGATACCATCCCGTAGTCTAACTATCAATGTGCAGGGGGGATCTATCGGGAATCTAACCCGCAGTCCCAAAGTAAATGTGCAGGGGGATCTATCCAGAATCGAACCCGCAGACCCAAAGTAAGCAAACAAGGGGGGGGGAGCTACCGGAATCCCACATCCGTAGTCCCAATGTAAATGCGCAACAACAACCAGAAGATATTCAGAAATGAAGTACAAAAGACAAGCATCAGGTAGTACTAGCCTAGCATGCTACACGTTGTACAGTTAAGGCAACTTAAACAATTAGGCAAGTTGAATCAACTAAACATACTTTTCTAATCTAACACAGGTTATAATTGCAAGTAAAATAAGGCAAATATGAAGGAAAACGCTGTCTCAATATCTTAAGTGAAAATCGTATTTTCAACAATTGGCTCAAGTACGCGCTCGTCACCTCGCGTACAAGGCGCTCAAATACCAAATAACAAATCCTAAGGGGAAAGGTCCCCCACACAAGGTTAGACAAGCCACTTACCTCAAATCGACTCCAATATCAGCTCGAAATCACACTTGCCACGAGTATCCGACTCCAAATGGTCCAAATCTATTCAATTCAATTACATATCATAAATAACATCGCAACCAACTGATTCTACTATTTAATTCAAAGCTTAGGCATGAAATTGGGTAAAAAGACCAAAATGCCCTTCAGGACAATGTCTTGGAACCGAATAATTTTAGCGTTTTCAGAACCCTCGCACTCTCACGAGTTTAACCATATAAAAATCTCCGAAATCAGAGGTCAAACACCCACTCAAAACTCAATAGTTTCGTCTATGAAGTTTTCCCCATTTTTCATTCAAAAATTCGAAATTAAGGAAGAATTCGTTATTAGATTAGTGGGTTTTAAGCATAAGGGAGTAGAGAATCATTACCCAATCATTTCCCTAAGAAAACCTTCGAAATTTATCCCAAATCCGAGCTCCCAAGCTTGTGTTTCGATAAAAATAGCAAACCCTCGGTTTTGAAATATTTATATATGTCCAGACTTTTAATGAATCGCGAACGCATAGGATGTCTCGCGTTTGCGAAGAAGAAAAATGAAGGCTGCTCAATTTATGCTTCGCGAATGCGGAAGCAGGCATGCGAACGTGGAAGAGAAAATATAATAACCCAGAATTGCCCTTCGCGAACGCGTGGCACTGTACGCGAACGCAAAGGGTGGCTTTGCAAAGGTACGCGAACGCGAAGAGGCATATTCGAACGCGAAGAGGAAAGTTAGGCATAGTCTTTAGCTCCAAATTACACTATGTGAATGCGAGGGCTATGATGTGAACGCGAAGAAGGAAAATGACAAAGCTTCGCGAACGCAGGACTATGGGATGCGAATGCTAAGAGGGGGAAAGGTCAGAGCTTCGCGAACGCGATAGGTGAGACGCGAACGCTAAGAAGAAAATTGATCTGCAATTGCTGAAGGATTTCTACAATATTTTCAAACTCCAAAATGCTCCGTTGAGCATCCGAAACACACCCGAGGCCCTCGGGACCTCAACCAAACCTACAGACATATCCCATAACACCATTCAAACTTGTACCAATCCTTAAACCACCTAAAACAACTCCGAAAACTCGAATTAAACAAGGATTTGAGCCTAAGAACTACAAATTTCATCAAAACACGCTTTCGATCAAAAACCTAACCAAAACACGTTCGAATGACCTAAATTTTTGTGCAAATATCCCAAATGACATGATAGAGCTATTGCAACCTCCGAAATTCCAATCCGACCCTCGGATCAAAAACTCACTATCGAACCAGAAACTTCAAAAATTCAAACTTCGGCATTTCAAGCCTAAATGAGCTATGGACTTCCAAAATACATTCCGAACATGCTCCCAACCCCGAAATCACCTAACGGATCTAATGGAACCATTGGATATCCATTCAGAGGTCATCTTTATACTGTTCCAACTATGGACCATTTTTGAACACTTAAGCTCTCATTTAGGAACTAAGTGTCCCAAAGCTCTCTGAAATGCAACACCGAATGCCTCGGCAAACCAAAATAGCAGAATTGAACTTAGGGGAAACAATTAATAGGAGATCGGGGCATTAATTTTTAGGACGACTAGCCGAGTCTTCATAATATTTGGAGGTGAATTTCACTACATGAATTGGGGCAAGTGTTCTATACTCGATTTCGGTTATATTTCATAAATCCTTCTTCGTTTTAGGCATTTGTTTGATGATTGAAAAGTGAAAATTGGGGGTTTTGTCTAAAACTTTATAAAGTTAATTTTTGAGTTTTGAAAGTCGATTCGGAATCAGATTTGAGTAAAACTACTATGGTTGGACTCGTAATTTAATGGGTGTTTGAGTTTTGTAAATTTTGTCGGGTTCCGAGGTGCATGCCTAGGGAGTTGACTTTTATTTACCTTTTGCAAATTGTATAAAGATCATAACTTTGTTAATTGAAATTGTTTTCTATTGTATTGTTTGATGTATTTAAGTCTTCTTTGGCTAGATTGGGCCGAGCTATATTGAATTGGCAAAGGAAAAGCTAAATAGAGTATTGAGTTGGCCGACTTGAGGTAACTATCTTGCCTAAGCCTGTGTAGGAGATTTTCCCTTAGGATTTAAGTCTTCTATGTTGATTGTAGTTCGTGTACATGAGGTGACAAGTGCGTGCTCGGACTTAGTTGTGGAAAGTTTTTATTTTAGGGTTCTTAGGTCCATATGTTCACTAAGTATGAAATTGCTGTTGATATGAACGAGTTTCCTTATTACTAGTTTCACCTCTACATGCTTAATTGAAATTAATTGTTTTATGGTTCATTCTTATTGCCTATTTGAATCTTACTTGACTTAGCTAAAGATTTTTACCTCTCCTATTATCATGCTATCTTTTCATAACTACCTATCTTTATCTGAAATTATTATCATCTCATCCTATAATTGTTTAGTCTTAATTGAGATGGCGATTGTCTTTCCGTCGCTTATGTTTAATTGAATTGTTGAATAACTATCGTAATTGATCAACCTTAAAAGGAGTTAGATATCCTATATTTATGCTAACATAGCATTATTTGGAATTATTTGACTCGTGCTAGCTTCCTTGTTGTTGAATTGTATACTGTGGGATCGTTGCTACATTTTAGTTTTTCCCTTGTTAATCTGTTCTCTTTACGCCTAGAATTCTTTAGTGTGGTTATTCCTTATGAAATTTGTAATTTAAAGTTCTTGAGTTGATTTACTTATCGTGCTTTGTATTATTGTCATTTTTGTTGTTGTACTTGTTGAGATGATGCACGAGGTTTCTGTTGTACTATAGTTGTTATCTCTATTAGTTAAGCTGCATATTAACTTTGGGACTATGGAATGGTATTCTGAGAGATCCCCTTGTTTTGCATATTTACTTTGGCACTACGGAATGGCATTCCGGTAGATCCCCATGTTCTGCATATTTACTTTTGGACTACGAATCGGTATTTCGAAAGATCCCCCTGTCCTGCATATTTACTTTGGAACTATGGAACGGTACGCCGGGAGAGCCCCCATCATATTTACTTCGTAACTATGGAACGATATTTCGGGAGATCCCCTGCATATTTACTTTGGGACTACGGAACGGTATTCCGGGATATCCCCCTGCAAACATTCTACTTGTTGTCCGTTATTTTCCTTATGCTTACTAACTGGTATGAACTATGTTAGGACTCATACACATAACTAACTACCTATATTGGATAAGAGGTTTTTCTTGATATTGTTAGGTATAGATGCACAACCTTGTTTACTTGCCTTCTATGTGAGAATGGATCTATTTAACACGCATTCTTCAGTGCGGTTATGAGGTGTGATAAGGGAACGGGATGCCAAGTGCTAGGGCTTCAGGTATTGAGACCCGTGAGTTGTAATTTATCCAAGGTTTGATACTTCGTGAAGGTTGTTACTAAAATCAAATGTTAAAGCTGTCGTAGTTGCTGAGTTATTATTTTTTTCCTTGCTGTATTTGTGGTTTCGGATTTAGGTTATGTTTTCTCTCAGTCTTTTGTGTCATTATTATGGTATTCTGCTGATACTTGTCATTTTCCCTTTTTATTTTAATTACTGTATTGTTAGCCATATTGCGTAGTTTTCATATAGAAATCATGCATTGTTGTTCCTATACTTATACTTGTTCAAATTATCAGACCAGTAGGTGTCTTGACTGTTCCTCGTCACTACTCCACCGAAGTTAGTCTTGATACTTTCTGGCCACCGCTATAGTGTGCTCATTCTATACTTTTGTACATTTTTGTACAGATCCATGTATTGGATCGCTAGTAGCTGTGCGAACCATTGTTGTGGAGACTCAAGGTAAACCTGTTGTTGCATTCGCAAGCTACGGAGTGACCTTCTTATTTAGTATTTACACTGTTCACTTTTATTTCGAGACAGTTGTATTTTAGAAGTTTTCTAGCAAACTCTATAGAGCTTAAGACTTATACTACCGGTTTTGCGAAATGTTAGCCTTACTTAGTACCTAAGACTAGGTGCTATCACGATACCCAACGAAAGGGAAATTGGGTCGTGACATCTAGTTAGCCTCTTTGAGCTTATAATCCCATTTGTTTATGTAACCACACTACAAGACTGACATGTATCATTGAATTAACCATTTACTTGAACCTTTTTATCTTTCATGAGGACTTTAAATAATTATGAGCTTGATAAAACTAAATGGAGGTATCATTAGTTTTTTGAGTGGAACTGGAAAAAATGTATAAATGTACTTTGTTTGAAAATCGTGAGAGCCACTTTTAGGGAATTTACAAAAAAAGAGTTTGTATATGTAAAAAAGAATATGTCATGACCCAATATCCATTAAAGGTTGTCATGATGCCGGACACAAGTGTCAGGCAAGCCAACACCAAATAATTAGTAAATTCTCATTTTAATATTTCTGAAACCATAACTTTCCTTCAATTTAACTGAATACCCTATAATCATCCCAGAATCCGATTTTAGAAGTGCATGAACAATTTCTAGGAAATAAAATATGATACAATAAGTGTTCGTAATACAAATTAGGACACAAAAGAAAGTACAATACTCTGTAGGAGACTCTGCTGGCTGTGGTCATCTCTACAGATGCAGCTCACCTAAGTCTCTATATCATCCATGTTGTTGTGCCCACCGAGGCTACTAGACATACATGTATCAGTACAACAAATATGCACAACAAGTGTAGTATGAGTACAAAAATAACGCATACCTAGTAAGTATCCACTCTAACCTCGAAGAAGTAGTGACGAGAGGTCGACTTCGACACTTACTAGTTGTTCAATAATATAATCAGACACCAATTTATTAAAAACATCAGTAAACTCAAGGGAATCAAGAAGCAAGTAAACAATTCGTTTGATAATAGGAGATTTACAAATTAATATTTCATCGGTTATCAATTTATCTCAGGCCAGGGAGGTAATATCATTATGATAGAATATACGGGTCCATCAAATTCTATAGAGAACCAGGTTCTCTATCAAGTTCGACAGTTTTACACACACAGAACATAAGTTAAATGACAGGAGCAATTTTACGTGGAAAATTCCAACTCAACAGGATTAAAAACCACGACCTACCCTTGTAGGATTTCAACTTCACTAGTGAACAACTTTCAGATTACAACCTATGCAACCTAGGAATTAAAATCTTAATCCGTCACTAACTTGTGATACACCTATTAAAAGCCACTTTGGAATAACTCTATTACAAAGACTTTGAAAGTTGACTAACTCTAGCCAAGACTTAAACACACAGGTTTAAGGTTTATGAAGATTTTTCCTATAAAGTGCTTCTAAATAAGCTGGATAGGAATTACAATTTGAAAAGCTATTACAAAGTTACAACTCAACTAAAGACACATAATAACTCGATGTGGGAACTAGTCCGTAGTTGCTTTATTCTTTGTTCTTAAGGCACTTGAAACTCGCTCGCTGAATGGTCATATGTGTGAGCTTGTGTAAGATTTCTAAGTGTTCAAGTGAGTTGTTTTACCTCCCTTGAATTCATATATACATGTGTGACATCACCAAGAATGATGCAATCAAGGTAGATAAGAACTCTTCTCTAGAAAGTTGACTGCAACACTGTTCTGCAAAGTGGCGTGTGCAGGCAGCAACTTTCTATCTGTAGAGTTGACTTCGTACAGTCTCCTCGGGAATCGGTAGGGACTTGGTCCCTCAGTTATTCCTTCCACTCTGAGGAGTTGAATCATATTCCACGTCCCAACCTGGAGTCTTGTGAACTTGAGGTCTTGTGAATATGTAACATGTTCCTTATCTGGTTCTGGATAGTATGTTTGTTAGATCACCAAAATATAAAGTAAATTACTAATAATCGAAGTACATATAACCTATAAATTTTCCCCTTTTTGATGATGACAAACTCATAATTGAAAATCCTAGAAGGAGTCATAAAGAACAAGATAGTGAACCAAAAGGGACTTAAGTTACCCCT
Source organism: Nicotiana glauca (assembly GCA_026770625.1). Taxonomy (NCBI): domain Eukaryota; kingdom Viridiplantae; phylum Streptophyta; class Magnoliopsida; order Solanales; family Solanaceae; genus Nicotiana; species Nicotiana glauca. The sequence goes on from MU718696.1 coordinate 33,874, forward strand.
GAAACTATGCATTCACCCTGTTAATCTATTAAGTTCTTCCCCTTTATGCTCCCCCTAAAACTATGCATTCATCCTTTGTCAGTACCTGAACTTTTCTAAGTTCCCAGTTTCCCCTGAATGAGGTTCCCTCAAAGGAACCAGATTTTGAACCAGAAAGACCTTAAGTTCTCCTTTTTCAATCTTTATTTTGTTTATTCAATTAATCATCTCATCTTCCCCCTTTTGGCATCATAAAATGGACATAATAGGTTAGCACATAACGAAGATTAGCATAGTTAACTCATGCTACTTATGTGCTAACAACATGATAAAAGACAGAAGTAAAAGAGCAGAAACATAGATAGCAGAATGGGAAACAACTTTCATTAACAAGATTTTGGACTATTATAGGCAGGAGTAGAGTCATTGTTTTCCATCCATAGTTTTAGAACAAACAAAAACAAATACCAAAAATAACAAACCATCATCAACAATAACTTAAAAAGATAGACACTAGAAACTGGAAACTAAAGGGATACTCTTTAAGGGACACTACAGGAAGTGGGCTTGGAAGAGGAAGCGAGAGTTTGGAGGACAAGATCCATGCGAGCATTCATAGACATTTGCTCATTGAGCAGTCTTTCCTTCAGGTCCTCCACCTATTTCCTTAGTTTAGCATTCTCCTTTGTTAAGCGGGCAACCTCTGCACTATGAGAACAACTGGAACCAGGTACCTATTGCAACTGAATGAGCTGATTCTCAAGAATCGTATTCCTAGCCTTCAACTTCTAGATCTCCTATATGTCACTATTCTGAGCATTTATCAGCTGAGAGATTGTGTAAGGGCTTCCAAATCCTAATACTTTGTCAATACACTCACACTCCTCCAGAGTAGTCTTTTAAAAAATTGCTTTTTGGTCCCCACATTGGCTTGACCCAGAGGTATTTTGAAAAACTCAAAGGCTTTTTGTGAGAAGGAACCCATAAAGCAGTCCAGGATTCCCATATTTGAGGTTCTCTGCCTTCTTCATTTGCTCAATCATTATGGAAAGCAAATTAATGGAGGAGAAATCGTCTAAAGTCTCCATAAGGAATAGGTCAGCTTTGGATGCAACAGACCATCTTTCAGCAGTTTTGCTTCACCAACTCAAAGAGCAGGTGATAAACTAGAAGGAGTGCCTTCTTATGTACCTGTTCCCCATATTGTACTGCCTTGTCCTTGACAATGGCATTTCTGAAGTTTGGTGTGGAAGCACCCTGAACAGATGACACTCCTTCGGTAGGAACACCTAGAATTTTCCCCAATAAGGCAGAATCCATCTATATGTCCACCACATTTACCAACACATAGATTTCATCACCATCTACTGTGAAGAGACTAGTGTAGAAACTTCGCACCTCATCCTCACACACTATAGGAGCCTCACTTGTAAATAAATTGGTCCACTATTGAGCATCACATAGAGACACTAATTATCTCATCCCAGCACTCTCTAGAATGTCAGAAGAAAATGTGCGGCCCCACAACACTTTTTCATTCCCCAACTTCCTTTTCTCAGACCTTAGAGTTTCACTCACTTTTCCTTTCTTGACAGAACCAGGTTCCTTATCCTTATCATCATCATCCATATTTCTTTTCACTAACTTGCTAACAGACTTTTCCCTCTCCAACGACTTGCTATGTCTATGTTCACCAGATTTCTGCACTTCTTCCTAATTAGATTTGTCACTATGCTTCTTCATTGTCTTGTCACTAGAACTTTTTGCCACCTTTTGCTTGGAACCAGCAACACCACTCTTGGAAGAACTCTCAGCACCCTTAGAGGTGTGCTTTTCAGGAAGAGATTGCTTCTTTCTTGAAGGCTTTCATGACAGGGAAATAGGTTCCTCTTTGGTTTCCTCATCCACATTCACTACAAGAACATCCTCTAATTGTACCACTTTCCATCTCTTACCAACCTTCTCCTTCTTTTACTCCTTTTACTCTTATTGAGGGCAAACTCTAGAGCCTCCTTTTGCTACAACCTAGTTGTGGGTCGCTTAGGAGGTGGCTCTGAAGCTATAACTGGCTTAGTCCTATCCTTAATAAAACTAGCATACACCAAATCATTTGCGTCTTCTTTACTGTCAGGATTTGTCTCAGGCACCACCATATTTAAGGGCTAAGCACAAAGTGGGAGAGGGGGAAGGATCAACACTGACCTGGTTAGGTGACTCCTGACCTAGATTCTCCATGGAAGGATCACGTTCATTATTTGGAGCCCAAGTAGTATCATCTTATTCGTCTGTTCAAATGTCACAAGTGCTCCCTCTTCTTATGTTTCTTCCCATGTGGCTCATACCCTTCTGCATATTTTTCTATAATGACCCCTTCTGGCGCAATGGACAACATATTCTCTATTTTCTCCTTTTCTTGTTGTTCCAAGGTGATTTCATTAGAAGAAGAAGGGATGACTTCAGATTCATCACTTGTCCAGGAGATCTCAGACTTTTTTTATTAGTCATCGGTTCTTCACTCAAGTGTTCAGCCATGGATAGAGCGAAAGGTTCCTAAACAAGGTTCCCTTATTCAACCTGATGACTCTGTTTGTCAGGTGACCCTGGAGGAGGACAGGCATATTTGGACTTGCTTAGAGAAGGAGTGGACTCAGAGAGGGTAAGAATGGGAGTGGAGTGTGAAGGATAATCTTCTTTAGGGTTTGGAGAGAGGTTTACCTCTAAATTTCTCACTAGTGAGGACTGAATCACAGTGTTATCAGGGTTACTAACAGTTGCTTATTTTTAAACATGATGAGATTTTTCTCGAGGGACTGTTGATTTGATAAGAGAGAAGAAAAACAGAGAATTTTTGACTTTGGAAGAGAAAGGGTTGTGATATTGGTTTAATTATGATGAGGGACCCGTTCTGAAATGCCAGCACCCTTTTGGCTTTGGAGATGTATCGAATGGAGAAAGCAGTGACGTTTGGGCTGTGACATATTGGATGAAAAGACACGCGTTTAAAGAGACTGTCACGCTGATGATGATGATGTGGCATTGTTTTTTGTTCATTTTAAATTGTGTATGAAAGAACAAAGAAACCACTAACCTACGTTGGAGAACTAGGTTCCCTAATAGGTTTGGCAAGTTTGTTTTACCCTTATTCATCATGCACTATAGCATCTGCTTCAATAGTCACCATGCATGTATACTTGTACTGGTAAAGAGGTGAGTTAGACTTAGCCAGAAAACAATTTAGCTAGCTTTTACCTGACTATGACTTTCATAACCAATAATGAAGAACCAGTTTCTTAGTTGTGTTTCATCATCCCCCGGTGCAGAGAGATCTTTCTCAAAATGCTTTCTTTCTAGGGCTTTTGGTGAAGATATCCGCAGCTCAATCTTCAGCAATCGTTGTATTTGCCCCTCTTGAGTTGGACACAAGTTCTTTCAATTTGTTGCTTGGTACATAGCAGTTTGTTGCTTGGTCCATAGTACTTGACCATAGCAGGATGTTGATTATACATATTCTACTTTAGCTATTGAGAGCTCCATTGAATTCTACTTCCTTGAGCCTTATGAGACATGATATGAACTCAGAGACTATCCCTGTTTAGGTGAGCTTTTCCTATCCATTTACTTGGAGGACAGTAGAGAACCAGGTTATGTGTTTTACTAGGATACCTCAAGATACTTACACCATCGTTCAGATGAGAATACCTTGGATTTCACTGAGACCCAGCACAAAAATCAACTCTGATCCCGATGTCCAGACTACTTGCAGTAAGATACGGGAATGATTCAATGATGTTCTATGCAAAAGCCTTATTTCCAATAACTTGTTTTTTAGCTTATGTTATTGCAGACACGGGACATGGTTCCTAACTGGAATCAATGGGCATTCTCTACCTTTATCAGTATTTATGTTCTCTTTTAAGACGAGTATGACAGAATGATTCCTCCATCTCTACCCTTCCCATTATTGAGATCATGATAGTTATACCTAGATATCCTCACTTGAGTCAGCAGCTATAGTCAAGATGTTTGCTAACCCTTCATTAATTAATATTGATCGTGCCCAAATTTTTAAGAGTCATTTTTTTTCTCTTCAACAACTCTATCTGAGGTGGTGTTCTTTGAGCTAAGTTGTTGAGTAGTTCTTCTTTCAACATAGAATTCATCCACTTATGGAATTGTCCAAACCTATTCTATGATTTACTCTGATGCAAGCCACATTTGATTCTATTGGTACCTGGATCCTTCTTGACAAGAGCCACAGTTTCTTGTAAGATATCATCCTTGGTTCTTAAGTGTTGTCTCCCTTTTTTGGCTTGAATGAAGATCTGACATGCTTTTCTTTTGCACAAATAATGCATACTTCATGATACTTGTTCCTCAACTTGATCAGACCACGAACCAGATTATTTAGATCCAATTTGTTTAGAGATAGACAATGTGCATGCTCCAAACTTTTGTCCAATGATTCGGTGTTATTTTCAACAGCTTCCAACAAACTTATGTATCCACTCTGCAGAAGCTCAATCACAGCAACATACGTACTCTTGTGTCTTTTAGCTACAATAACACCTCACCAGTCACAAGATTTTAAATTGTGAATATCCTGGACAAACATTCCACCTTATTTCCTTTGGTACAAATTATCCAACTCCTAAGGCGTACCCCCTTTTTAATCATTTTTCAGGAAAGGGTACACTCTCTCATTGCAAGGCTTTTTAGTTAAGGAAAAATAATTGTATTTCTAGTCATATCCTTTTAGCAGTCATTGTTCATGTGTCATCATTGGCTGTTTTCTTTCACCGGTCTCTGCACAAGGAAATCAAGGGTTAGATTTAGGAACCCAAACAAGTTTGGGTCCCTTGTTAATAGAAAAAGGATGAATGAGAGCTCTCTTAGTCCAAGCAGGGAAAATTCGTTTCCTATGTGAAGGACCAGGTCCTCTTGCAGTAGTTGCTCTCTCAGCAAAGACTTTATTTCTCCAATGATATTGTACCCTGGCCATGCAATTTTCCTTAAGGTGCCCATTGTTGCCACAGTGGCTACGCCAATTGTCGGGTATAATAATATACTTGCTATGAGGGTTGAAGGAAATCATTTTCCTTTGAAACCCAATCCCCTGCCTGTTTCCCCAAAGTTGGTGTACATGGCAGTGATAGCTTCTGAGGACCAGGTCCACTTAAGAGATTTCTCAAGATCACTCTTTACTTTCACTAGTTCTTCCTGAAGCTGTTTGTTTTTCTCATGTTCAGCACACAAACTAGTCTTTACCAGATTTAACTAATTTTTAAGCTTAATGTGTGCTTCACTTGCAACTTCCTTTCCCTTTTTAGAGTTTCCAGGCCTATTTGCAGTTTTAAAACCCTCAATTGTTTCTTTCAAATCTACTACCACCACTACTAGGTCGTCTCTTTCTTGCTCAATGATAGCAACTCTCTCAGTCAAGGTTTCCTTTTTTTTTGCTTGCACACTCAATGGTTTCTTTTAAGTCCACCACAACCAACATTAAATTATTTTGTTCACGTTCTGTACTAGAAATTTTCTCTTCTCAGGCATTAATTACTCTTTTAGGTTCTCTATTGTCTCTTTCAAATCAACTACAACATTTACTAAGTCATCTCTGGTTTGTTCAGCTTCCCCTAGTTCCATAGTTAAAGCATATTTATCATTGATAATACTATGATAAGGATCAATTAGCACATTTGCTAGTGACATAAGCTTTTTAGGAGAGTAAGATTTTAGATTTTTCTGAACATCCAGAAAGTTTACCTCATCTCTGTCGTCATCTTTATCGTCATCAGATTGAGCCATTAGAGCAAAGATTGAATTATATTCAAAAGTTTCATTTTCTACTGCTATCATTGAACTGCCACCATGGTCGTCTTCTTCTTCAGATTTGCTGGAGTAGTCTCCCCATGCAACAACAGCTTGCTTTACAACGTCGTCAGCATCATTCTTTCTCTTGAAGCGTTTGTTATTGTACTGATCTTGCTTTAGAAGGGGGCAATCCTTGATGATGTGTTCTGGCCTACCAAATTTACTACAGAGGTCATAGTTTCTGGGCGTGCTAGAGCTACACTTTTTGGAATGCCTCCATTCCTGCGAACCATCTCCTGGAACCTTTTTGTCAAGTAAGCCATGTCCCCGTCTTCACCACTTGAGTCATTGTTGTCTGTCTTGAGGATCATATTCTTCTCTCTCTTGGGCTCTTTTATTTCATTGTCCTTCTTCTTCTTCATTTCATAGGTTTTCAAGTTCCCAACAAGTTCATCCATGGTCAATATCTGCAAATCCTTAGCCTCTGTAATGGCATTAACTTTGCTTTACCAAGAACTGGGCAATACACTAAGGATTTCTCTGACAAGCTTGTTTCTTGGAATATTTTCACCATGAGAGTGAAGCCCATTAGATGAAGAAAAAAATTAAAAAAAAGAAGAAGAAGATCTATTTTATTAGTTGAGTTCATTACATATATGTTCAGTTTATAGTATATGTATTGGTATGTACTATATAAAAAGTAAAAAAAATCAAAAACAAAAAAAACACGTTTCAATGTTTTTGTCTCTTGTTAGTGTTTTGTTTTTGCTACTTTGAGTTAAAAATATGTATGTGTGTGTGTGTATATATATATATATATGTGTGTGTGTGTGTATATATATATATATATATATATATATATATATAGAGAGAGAGAGAGAGAGAGAGAGAGAGAGTAAATTAAAAAGAAAAAAAAAGGAGAGAACAATCTAGACACAACAACCCAAATTTGGTATTTAACATTCGCAGAAGGCATACTGATTTAAAGAAGGGTTACTGATTTGAGAAGCAAACAAATTCTGCAGGTATTAAACGGCATTTATTACTGATTTTAGGCTTGCAGACGAATCAGATTTAGTTAGTTATTCCTATAGGCATGCTTTCTAAGCGTGATTGATTTTTAAAAAAATATTTGTAAAAGTGCAGGAATCCTATAGGCATGGTATCTAGAGTTCATTTGTTATTTTTAACCTATAGACTGTTTTCCTAGTGTGTATATGCAAAAGTGCAAAAACTTATAGACATGATTCCTAATGCAAATGAATAGCTTATAGGCAAGATTTCTATATGCAGATGAATTAACTTATAAGCATGATTTCTATATGTAGTAATGAATCAACTTATAGGCATGATTTCTATATGCAGATGTGAATAAACTTATGGGCAGGATTTCTATATGCAGTGATAAATCAACTTATAGGTATTATATCTATATGTGGATATATAAGTGAAGAAGTTATGATTGCAGAAATAAACCTAAAGCATTATATCTACCCAATATGCATAACATGAGAGACCCCCCCCCCCATTTTACTATACATCCCACAGTTATTACACATTATTACAACTTGAATGAATCCCGAAAAAGTAAATTTACATCAGAAATTAAAATTCCAACCAAGGAGAGCCTAATTCAGACTCCTAGTCTGATACATGAAATAAACCAACTTCCAAAGATCAGATTTCCAAAGCCTTTCTCTTACTTGGGATGTGTCAAAGTTCCAAGGAGCTTCAAGAGCTCCAAGCAGTGCTTACACCCTAAATATCATTACAGGATCAAAGTGCAGTGTGGAAGGGCCAACCCTCAATTGTCCAAATTTAGAGGGAGCTCAAGGTCCCAAGGCAAGGCTCATAGGAGGGGGGCAAAACTTAGAGGCTAGGAGTAAGTGTAAGTGTAGTAGAGGGGAATTAGGGAAGGCCATGGCAGATTGTTGGTCATGCCCAGCAATTAGGGTGCTGGCACACCCCTGACCAGCCTGTCAGCTTTAGAATTGGGGAGTTAGGACCTATTGAAGGTCAGGTTCAGCCTTGTACAGCAATTTGGATGCTGCTAGGCTATACCTTAACTCATCACATATATGGTAATGTGATGTGGGGATTCATACTAGAAATATGATACAAGGAAAGAGTAGGCAAAGGGGCACACCCAGCAATGAGACGTACATACACACCTTCCAGCCTACTTAGAGGTTAGGGGGTCAAAACTTAGGTCATGGACAACAATTCTTGTTGCCATGCCCTAAGTCCCCACTCACAAACATATAAGGGTAATGGGGTAGAGAACAATTGTTCATAAGGAAGAGAAGCAGATAGTAGCATATAGGCACTTCAAGTCAGATGTTTAAACTTTATAAGGAATAGAAAGTAGACAGGGATACAAAGACTATAAATAAACACGTTGGGGTGGTGCTAAAAATTAATTTCGGACATACTAGTTTCAAAGAGACAAGTAAAGAGAAGCAGTAGTCTTGTAAAAGCCAAAGTGCAGACAAAAAGCAAGAATACTCTAAGTATAAGTTCAGAAGAGAATTGTAATTGTGGTTTTTTCTCAATCGTGTATGTTGTGTTAAAGAAAGTCATGTATTTATATTGTAGAAAGAAAGCAGAAATAGGTAAGAGAATAGTTTGAAAATCAATTACACAAGGTTTCCCCTTTAATTAAGGGATTTTTGATTTCAGACGGGCAGAACTAATTAAGAAAAAAGGATAATCAAACACTTCTCAAAGCAGTACAAGAGGGGTAAATACATAGGGTTTATTTAAAGCAACAACCCAATGGTACACTATTTGTGTGAAATAAGGAAAGGGAATCAATAAAACAACCAATGAAATCAAAGTTACAGGCTTTTACTCGAATGAACCAAGTCAGAAAAAGGGTAAGGAAAGGTTTAATTTAAAGGAAATCAGTAACAATCATGTAAACACTATTAAAGGAATTCGGAATCAATTAGTAGTTGGCAGAAACCCCTTTTGAAAGAAGAACTTCTTATATATAAAGCAGACAAATCAAACAAAAGAGTCATCACGTTACTTAGAAAAGATAGTCAAACATTGAAAGGTTCAAAATCATAAGCAAGAAGGGTACATATTCAATTGCGGACGCACAATGAGTCTGAGCGTCCAGGGTCCCAAAGTGAAACCCAAACTTGAACACAAAAATCCAGATTGCCAAAGGAAGCCCCAAAATCCTAGGGTTTGAAATTGAATCAAATACAGAGATGAGGAGGCAACAAGCTTAGGGATTTCTTTTCAGAAACTCATGAGAAAACATGCAAATTAGAAAGATCAAGCAAAGAGAGTAAAGAAGCTAATTCGAAGCATAATGAGAGAACACTAATAGTATAGGAAACATTATAAGTAACGCATTCTTAAACAGGTCTTTTAGGGGAAAACTTTAAACACGGTAAAAAATGGCAAGAACGGTGGGAGAAGCACATCAAATCACAAAGTAAGAAGATAGCAAAATCATGGTGAAAAGGCATGCGAGAACATGGCATAGAAAACATAGTAGAAGAATATACAAGCACGGAGCATAAAGCCCGGCAAAAGAACACATAGGAACATAGTAGATAAAGTACATAAAACACAGTAAAAAGCAAGTGAGAACACGATATAGGGAACATAGTAAGAGAAACAACACGAATAATAGAGAAGAAAAGTCATAAAATGCTTAAATACTTTCCAGAAAACCCTAAATCAGAAAATAAGGGTTTCTAAAAGTGATTTTCAAAAGAAAAAATTAGGGAAATCGTTTGAAAAACCCAAGTGTAGCATAGATACACAACAGATCCAAACACGGTGAAAAATAGCAAGAACAGTGGGAGAAACACATCAAATCATAGAGGAAGAAGATAGCAGAATCATGGTGAAAAGGCATGCGAGAACATGGCATAGAAAACATAGTAGAAGAATATACAAGCACGGAGTATAAAGCCCGGCAAAAGAACAACCAGGAACATAGTAGAGAAAGTACATAAAACACAGTAGAAAGCAAGTGAGAACACGATATAGGGAACATAGTAAGAGAAATAACATGAATAATAGAGAAGAAAAGTCATAAAATGCTTAAATACTTTCCAAAAAACCCTAAATAAAAAAAAGGGTTTCTGAAAGTGATTTTCAAAAGAAAAAATTATGGAAATCGTTTGAAAAACCCAAGTGTAACATAGGTACATAACAGATCTAAAGAGAATCGGAGAAAACCTCGAACAACTAGGGTTTCAGATGAACCCTAGAATGAGAAAGGCTTAGAAAAGGTCTGATCTAAGTCGGATAATGTCGGAATCAGACTAAGGAGGCTAGGATATGCCGGAACCAGGCCGGAGATAGCCGGAAACCTCGAGTCGGTGAAGGTATGAGTGAAGACCTTTGAGGTCTGGCCTCGTACCTTCAAGTATCAGGCACATAGGAGCAATAGGAAATGAGCATAGATCATCCATGGCCTGAGAGGCCATGGATTCTGGTGATTTAGAGGTTGAAAATGGTAGAAGGTGATTAGGGTTTCAAGAACATTCGAGAGAGTTTGAGAGGAGGAGAGTATTTAGAGGCGACAGATTGGGTGAAATGGGGAATTAGGGTAGGTCTTTTAAGTTTAAAATGGTAAGGGGGAATCATGGTCGTTGATCTGTATGATCAACGACCTAGATCTAAAAGGGTAGATGGGAACCGGGTAGGGTCGTTTGAATTGGGTTATAGGTTGGGTCAGATTAAAAAATTGGGCAGGTCCGGTTGGGGTTGAGATTGGGTCAATTTAAGGGTTAAAATTGAAATGTAAAAGGGGTTGTAATTGAAATAAAATGAGGCTAGATGTTAAATAACTAGTTTTACAATGATTTTAAAAACAAATTAAAAACACTGGACAAATAAATAATATACAAATATTTATTAAAAAAAATGCTTGAACCGATTTTATAATTATAGAAATGCTCATGCTCAAGTACCTTTGAAGCAGGTGCACTAAATATTGGTGCACGATCTGATGGATTGGAAAATGCTCATGTGAATTTTGATAAGGAGACAGATGCCACAGCAGTTGCAATGGGCAAGCCAATGCAACAAAGCAAAGATCTATATTGGACAATGGTTAATCGATCTAATACATCAACTCGCACATCAACATCTCCAGGTGATAGAAACCAGAATAAGGCAGAAATTTCTGAAGATGAACGAGGTGTTGAATGAAAGAAAATTAGGTGCTCAAACACCTTTGAAACTTTGAACAATGAGCAGGAAGATATTGTGGGCATTTTGCAACATGAGAAGATAAATACAAGTCCAAAAAATAGGCAACAGAGGACTCAAAGTAGAGGAAATAACCAGCAGAAGTCTAACATTGGAATAAATGCATCACAGGACATTGTTCCATTTGTGGAGGAGCTAACAGGCACCCAAGCACAAAGCTTCAATGCACCTTCACTGCACTTCTCAAGTCGTCATATATAAAAGATCATCAAGGAAGCCCAGAATGCAATGGTAGCACATACCAACATAGTTAAACAACCAGTAGTGACTTTGAACACACCCATCTATGAAGTACCATCACAATCTTTGGAATCATTTGGTGAGTATGGAGGTGATACATGGTAGTTGTTTATTTCCATTGGAAATAACAACGAAGTTATACAAGCCAACACGAGGAATTTGGTAATTAAATCCAAACTTTAGGATAACCAAATGGAGGATGACGATGAAGAAGACTGGCGTACTGAAATTACGGGGGATTCGACTGATGAAGGTGACTGGTGTAGTGGCAATGAGGAGATGCTTTCATTTGGCTCACCTTCTTTTCCAAAAATTGGCAGCTCTTCAAAGTCGAACTCAGGCAGCAAATTAAATGCAAAAGCACCAGATTTTATTCCTTAAACTAGGCATCAACAGATTTCTGGGCAGTAACTCATAATAAAGGCAATGGAATTGAGCAGTCCAGCTGCTAATTGTGTTGATGATCAACATAAAGAAGCAACCTCACGTCCTGGGTAGCAACAACAATTTGAAACAACAGAAACGTTTGGGCAGCACCAAATTGTGACAACCACTCCAGCAATTTCAATAGAAGAAAGGAAGCTCTTGGATGCAATGGCAAGTCCAAATCCTGTAAAATCTTTAAATACTATTGCTGTTAGCACTAGTTATGTGAGTAAGTGCAGGAAAAAATTGAAAAATATAAAACAACAACAACACAAGGGAATCTTGGTTAATAAACAGGAGGGAAACACTTTGGTGACACATGGTTTTTATCAAGACATGCCAAATCCGGTGAATGTGGGCAGAGATACATATGTCGAGGGTGAGGAAGATGATATTCTAAACCAATGTCGGGCAGAGGCAGCAAGAAAAGGAGATTTATCACCAATGCATAGCGGCAAAGGCATGAAGATTCATACAAGGAAAAATAGTTGGGATGACAAGGTTAGTGATTTTGTAAATGTTAGATGACTTCCAATGAGAGTTGCCAAACAAAAGCAGGCTGCCCCAACTACATCCACGAGGTCTAACCGTTCAAAAAAGAAATGTTGTTTTTTTAATACATTTTGAAGTGGGTTGATGAAGACGACAAATAGGTACAACTTGAAGAAGTTGCGAGCATGGACAAGAAGGGACAAGATTTTAGTTCCTACTACATTCTATTTTATCATTTTATAAGTATTATAATTTGTAATATCATCACAGAGTATGTTATAAACTCTGTGATGATCATTGAATATTTGGTCCGTTCAAGTTCTTATTTTTTACATACTTGTTAGTAGGTGAGGCCTTCTCTTTGCCTCAATAGGATTTGTAAGGTAAAGTTTAGCCCGGTTAGTGTCGCCTTGGTCCTATGCGTTTGGAAAAATATCCACAAGGCTATGACATTATATGCCCTCGTGAGACTTTGCCAGCAGCTACACCATGAATTCTCTACATGAGGCTGCCATCATAAGGCAATGTGAGGCGCAGAGGAGTAATTATATAGCCAAGGCATATGGGCAACAATACTGGTGCTATTGTCCCCCTTATTTGTACTTTTCCTAATTGTTGTATTTTTTTTTCTTTTCTTTTATGAATAAAAAAAACTAGCCCTAGGCGCTTGCCTAGCGGTTTGCCAAAATTTTTTTTATAGAAATTCTATTAATCCTAAAATAGGCTAAAATTGCAATTATATGCAATTTAGCTTTTGAAATACCAAATAAATCTGTAAAGAAAAGTACAAAAATTACCTTAGCTATATTTTGGTATAAATATGAGAATACAGTGACTGAATCAGCAAAATGATAATTTTTGGGAATGATTATTGATTATATACTGTTAAAATGGGGTAATAAATTATTTTCAAATTCTTTCAAAAATTGGAAAAAAATAATAAAACACTTAGACATGCTTATATAAGCCTGCATATATTATTTTGAGAGTATTTTGTATATAAAATATATGAGAAAAATTTGGTATCAACAGTTGTCCCTTTTTACCCGGGAAGGATGAAAGAGTTGTCGGGTAAAGATATGATGGCCAATTTTGACCAAATGGAATGATTGAAGAATTTTGACCGAGCTCTGGTTCCTCGGCCGCCTACATATCCTTGGTTTTATAGGAATCAGGCCGTATGTAGTTCAGGATCCGCCGGCGGATCATGCCGATGCGGTTTTTCGAAAGACGGACGCGCTGTTCAGGTTGGGAAAGATGGTCAGAGTCTAGTAGGAACTAGAGCGAGATCGCTCCAGCTGAAGCGGCCGTTGATAGCCAGTGTACCTGCAAGTGATAAATGCAAACATATATTGTGCGTAAATTTAAACGTGATGCAAGTTCCCATTGGACCATGAATGCTCGTCTTTGGACAGTTACGATGACGTCCTCAGAACATGACGTCTTGGGCCATGAAGCGTATAATAAAGGATTCACAGGCTTTGAAATAATGTTCTCGGGCTATGAGAATGGTGCCTCCGAACCATGATGCCTTTGAATAATGATATGCAGAATATAAAAATGGGGTCCTCAGGCCATGGCATGGCGTTCTCGGGCTATAAAAATGGAACCTCCGAATAATGACGCCTTTGGACAATTTGGCGATGTTTTAGCCCATGAAAATGCAGAAGGTGGTGATCTTTCAGCCGATGCAAGACTTAAATGAAAGGTGACGATATTTCAGCCGATGCGAGATTTAAAATAAAGATGGCGATATTTCAGCCGTGCGAGAGAGAAAAGTGGCAATATTTTAGCTGATGCGAGATTTAAATAAAGTGGCAATGTTTCAGCTGATACGAGATTTAAATAAAGTGGCGATGTTTTAGCCGATGCGAGATTTAAATAAAGTGGCGATGTATCAGTCGATGTAAGGTGTAAATATAAAAAATGGCTATATTTCAGCCGATGGTAAGTGTGAGATATAAGTGGTGATCTTTCAGCTATTTTAAAGTGTAAATATAAAAAATGACAATATTTCAGCCGATGAAAAGTTTAAATATAAAAAATGGCAATAATTCAGCCGATGCGATTACGGAGGTAGAGCTTAGCCTCGGAAGGCAGAATGGTAGCCTTTTGCAATGCAGAGAAATGCAGATGGAGGTAGAGCTTAACCTCGGAAGGTAGAATGGTAGTCTTATGCAATGCATAAAAATGCATATGGAGGTAGAGCTTAACCTTGGAAGGCAGAATAGTAGCCTTATGCAATGCAGAAAAATGCAGATGGAGGTAGAGCTTAACCTCAGAAGGCAGAATGGTAGCCTTATGCAATATAGAGAAATGCAGATGGAGGTAGAGCTTAACCTCGGAAGGCAGAATGGTAGCCTTATGCAATGCAGATGGAGGTAGAGCTTAACCTTGGAAGGCAGAATGGTAGCCTTATGCAATTTAGAGAAATGCAGATAGAGGTAGAGCTTAACCTCGGAAGGCAGAATGGTAGCCTTATGCAATGCAGAGAAATACAGATAGAGATAATGCTTAGTATCGGAAGGTAGAATGGTAGCCTTATGCAATGCAGAGAAATGCAGATGGAGATAGTGCTTAGTCTCAGAAGGCAGAATGGTAGCCTTATGCAATGTAGAGAAATGCAGAAGGCAAGTAATGGTAAAATCTCTTAGCCGATAGCTGATAGCCGATTGCGATGTTGTGGTTGTTGGGGATGTTGTGAAAATAGATGATGACTCTGCGAGTTATGTTCCTACAGAAGTGTGAGTGTGTAATTGTATCTGGTGATTTTATGTCTTGGGTGCCCGCATTCAAAGAAATATTGTGAGTTTTGTAAAGGGGGAAGGTTAGTCCGTCTCCCCGTGGACTTTGCTTGTCCTGCTCGGCTCTTGTTTTCATTGAGGTAGCATTGCTAAACAAAGTAATTTTGATAATAGTCATGCATGATTTAGTAAAAAATATAACATAAATACATAATTGAAAATAGTTTTCTTTGGATGAACCGACGACCGCGACGCGGTTCAAGACACTGCAACCTCTTCCGCTCCGAAATTTTGAGGGTCCTCCTCAAAATTCTACCCCAGTTTACTAGGTTGGTGCTTCTGACGGTTGCGTGTTGGTGAATGGTTGAAGATCAATTTTGGAATTTTAAGGGTCCTCCTCAAAATTCTGCCCTAGTTTCCAATATCGGGGGGAAATGAAAATTTTATTGAATTGTGACCGAACCTCTAGGGCTTCCTACGTA
This sequence comes from Nicotiana glauca, assembly GCA_026770625.1. Classification (NCBI taxonomy): domain Eukaryota; kingdom Viridiplantae; phylum Streptophyta; class Magnoliopsida; order Solanales; family Solanaceae; genus Nicotiana; species Nicotiana glauca. Next base: position 49,289 of record MU718696.1, read on the forward strand.
TCCACTCTTAAACGGGAATCAGTTCAGGCGTAACTCAAGTTACATCATAAAGAAATCATAATGATTACACATAATAACGCTTGACTGCATCTGAATTGATTGGATTTGGCCAGACTTCTCCATCCATTTCTGCAAGTATGAGGGCTCCTCCTGTTAGGACCCGATGAACCATTTACGGACCCTGCCAGTTGGGAGAGAATTTTCCTTTGGATTCATCCTGGTGCGGAAAGATTTTTTTTAACACCAGCTGTACCGGTGTGAATTGTCTCGGCTTGACTCTTTTGTTTTAGGATCTGGACATTCTATTCTTATACAATTGACCATGGAAAACTGCATTCATCCTCTTCCCATCTATTAGAGCTAATTTCTCGTAGCGGCTTTTTACCCATTCTGCGTCATCAAGTTCTGCTTCTTGTATGATCCTCAAGGAGGGAATTTCTACCTCGGCAGGAATGACTGCCTCTGTACCATAAACCAGCATATAGGGAGTTGCCCCAGTTGATATGCGAACTGTGGTATGGTATCCCAATAAGGCAAATGATAACTTCTCATGCCACTGCTTATGCTTTTCTATCATTTTCCTTAGTATCTTCTTGATGTTTTTGTTGTCTGCTTCTACAGCTCCATTCATCTGAGGTCTATAGGCTATAGAATTCTTGCATTTGATTTTGAATGTTTCACACATGGCTTTCATCAAGTCACTGTTAGAACCATTATTAGTAATGATCGACTCTGGGATGCCGAATGGACAAACGATGCAGTCGCGGACAAATCTGCCATAACTTTGTTGGTCACTACCTTGTATGATGCCGCTTCAACCCATTTGGTAAAATAATCAATGGTCACTAGAATGAACATGTGCCCGTTTAATGCGGCAGGCTCGATAGGTCCGATAACATCTATTCCCCAAGCGGCGAACGGCCATGGCGATCTTGTTGCAGTAAGCTCATTTGGAGGCACCTTTATAATGTCTACGTGTATCTGACAACGATAGCATTTTCGGACATATTGGATGTAGTCCGTTTCCATGGTCATCCAGAAATATCCTGCTCGGAGTATCTTTTTTGCTAAGACGAAACCATTCATATGTGGACCACAAGTCCCTACGTGAATTTCTTCCAACAGCCTGGATGATTCCTTTATGTCGGCACACTTTAATAATACCACATCGGGAGTCCTCCTATGCAGGATTCCTCCACTGTGAACGAAGTGATTGGATAGCCTTCAAAGTATGTGCTTTTGAGTAGTGTTTGCAAGTTCTGGGTATTCCCTTGTTGCCAAATATTTCTTGATGTCATGAAACCATGGTTTTTCGTCGGCTTCTTCCTCGACATGAGCACAGTAGGCTGGTTGATCATGGATTTTTACCGGGATAGGATCAATGAAGTTCTTATCTGGATGCTGAATCATGGGTGATAGAGTGGCCAATGCGTTGGCGAACTCATTCTGGACTCTAGGGACATGCCGAAATTCTGTCTTTGTGAACCTCTTCCTCATCTCCTGTACATGGTGCAGATATGGAAGTATCTTGGAGTTCTTGGTCGCCCATTCTTCTCGGACCTGATGTATAAGCAAGTCTGAATCCCCGATCACTAGTAACTCCTGAATGTTCATATCAATGGACAGCTTGAGCCCCAAGATGTAGGCTTCGTACTCGGCCATGTTGTTGGTGCAAGGGAACCTGAGCTGGGCAGACACCGGATAATGCTGAGCTATTTCTGATACTAGAACTGCTCCTATGCCAACTCCCTTGAAGTTTGTTGCTCCGTCGAAGAACATTCTCCAGCCATCAAAGGATTCTGCGATATCTTCTCCTATAATAGAGACCTCTTCGTCAGGAAAATACGTCTTTAGAGGCTCGTATTCTCTGTCCACGGGATTTTCGGCAAGATGGTCTACCAGTGCTTGTCCTTTAATTTCCTTCTAGGTTACGTAAATAATATGAAATTCACTTAGCAAGATTTGCCATTTGGCTAGCTTGCTCATGGGCATGGGCTTTTGGAAAATATACTTCAGTAGATCCATTCTCGATATGAGATAAGTAGTATAGGCACAGATATAATGCCTCAACTTCTGAGCTACACAAGTCAAAGCACAACAGGTGCGTTCTAGGAGAGAATACCAGGCCTCGTACGGGGTGAACTTCTTGCTGAGATAGTAGATGGCTTGCTCATTTCTCCCTGTTTCATCATGTTGTCCCAAAACACAACCGAATGCCCCATCCAATAGTGCAAGGTAGAGCAATAGCGGTGTACCCGGTTCGGGTGGAACTAGAACTGGCCGCGTTGATAGGTATTCCTTGATTCTGTCGAAGGCTTTCTGACAATCATCAGTCCATTTGATAGCGGCATCTTTCTTCAACATCTTAATGATGGGCTCACAAATGACAGTGGATTGAGATATGAACCTGCTGATGTAGTTGAGTCTCCCCAAGAAACTCATGACCTCTTTCTTGTTCTTTGGTGGTGGCAATTCTTGAATGGACTTAACCTTTGATGGATCTAGCTCTATTCATCGACGACTTATGATGAACCCAAGCAACTTTCCAACAGGAACCCCCAAATGCGCACTTGGCGGGATTCAATTTCAAATTGTACCTCCTCAGTCTATTGAAAAATTTCCTTAGATCTTCCATGTGGTCGGCGGCTCTCTTAGATTTGATGATGATGTCATGTACATATACCTCGATCTCTTTGTGTATTATGTCATGGAAAATAGTATTCATGGCCCTTATGTAGGTGGCCCTAGCATTCTTTAACCCAAACGGCATCATCTTGTAACAATACATCCCCCATGGCATAATAAAAGTCGTTTTCTCAGCGTATTCCTCATCCATCCATATTTGATGATATCCAGCAAAATAATTGACAAATTACTACAGCTCGTGCTTGGCGCAGTTGTCAATAAGAATATGTATGTTTGGTACAGGGAAGTCGTCTTTCGGACAGGCCCGGTAGAGGTCCCGGTGGTCGACACAGACTCTGAGCTTCCCGTCCTTCTTCGGCACTAGCACAATATTGGCTAACCATGTTGGATACTCCACTACCCTGAGGACCTTGTCTTTGACTTGCTTGGTGACTTCATCTTTGATTTTCAAACTCATGTCAGGTTTGAACTTCCTGAGCTTCTGTTTTACCGGCGGACATGTTGGATCTGTTGGCAGTTTGTGAGCTATAATAGATGTGCTGAGACCAATCATATCATCATACAACAAGGAGAATATGTCCTCATATTCTTGTAGAAATTCTGTGTACTCTTCGTTTTCCGATGGTGACAGATGAACACTGATGCGCGTTTCCTTGACATTCTCTGTATCCCCCAAGTTGATAACCTTAGTTTTGTCCAAGTTAGACTTAGGCCTATTCTCAAAGTCCTCAACCTATTTAATGACCTCTTGTGGTATATCATCCTCTTCTGAGTCTATATATGTTTGTTGCTTTGCCTCATTGCAAGTCACAATCGTCGGTTCATCAAGATAAGTAATAGTAATGTTGTGTAAAATAAAGTAAATGATAGAGAAAATAATAAGAGCGACATTCATAAGAAACTGAAATTCTTTTGATAAATTTCATAATTGTTTTGAACATTGGAGCTCGTATTTTCGAAATTAAAAATGCGGAAAGGAAATCAACTAGCGAAAAAGTTAAAGGTAATGCATTGTGCTTTGTTCAGCCTTGCTACCCCGAAGCTCTCCGAGCCCTGGTGGTTCTGATAGACCAATTGTTGAGGCGTGCTTCTCAGCTAACGGCTTGTATTGAGGGGCCTTCCTCCACTTCCTCCTCGAAAACTACACAACAGTCCATATTATCATCTTCTAGGAACAAGTTCCTCATTGCTGCTAATGCTTCCTCTTCTTCCGACCCATATATGACATCGGCCAGCTGAAAAGCCTGCTCTAGATGGGGTATCAGATTCTCCAGTGGATAGTAAGGACCGCACCAGGGTGGCGATGATTCTTTGAGTTCCTTCCAGGTGTACTCGTATCCCAAACCAAAAGTGGTACCATGCTTCTTCAGCTTGATAGGTCCGGTGATTCCCTGGAGGTTCCTGCCGAGTCCCTTGCCAGGTTCATATCCGTTCCAATTCAGTATGCTTTCAATATTATTATCCCACCATTTATCGTTGTCCACGGTGTTGACTCGCTCAATGTGATGGTAAGTTTCCCCACCTATCTTTCTCCTTCCTCCGATTGTTGGAATGGTTTGGCGACTGAATATGGGATTGCTACCGTCTCCGTGGATAATTACCTCTTGGTGATTCCACTCAAAATTCACTGCTTGGTGTAGGGTTGATGCTACGGCTCTGGTAGCATGAATCCAAGGCCATCCTAACAACATATTGTAGGATGCTGGGATGTCTATAACTTGAAAGTCAACATCGAACCATGTTGGTCCCATCTGCAAACACAAACCGATTTCCCCAATGGTGGACATTTGGGAACCGTTGAAATCTTTGACATTGATGGCTCCATCTTTGATCTCATGCAGGCTCTTTCCTGATGTTCGGAGAGTCACCAAGGGACAAATGTTGAGGCTGGACCCTTCGTCAATCAAAATCCTGGTGATGAAATAATCCTCGCATTGCACAGTGATGTGTAGCACCTTGTTGTGGCTCAGCCCTTCTGGTGGCAGCTCATCTTCGTAGAAAGTGATTTTGTGACTTTCCAATACTTGCCCCACCATGTTCGCCATTTCTCCTCTGGTTATATTGTTGGGTACATATGCCTCACTCAGTATTTTCAACAAGGCATTCTTATGTGCATCGGAGCTTTGCAGCAGAGCTATGATAGAGATATGTGCTGGTGTTTTATTCAGTTGATTAATGATTGAGTACTCTTTTGCCTATATCTTCCTCTAGAGATCATCGGGCCCAGTTTCAATAGGCCGTCCAGAGGCCTGCTTACTTGATTTGGCTAAATGTTGTGGAGTATAAACTCTGCCGGTTCTTGTCATACCTTGTGCCGCAACTGCTTCTACGGTTTTGGCTTTTCTTTTTCTCCTTGCCTCGGCTGTGTAGTCCCAGGGGATGGTCTTTGTATGGAATGGTGCTATTGCTAACATTTCCATCAGGATGGGTACCCTCATTTTGGGAGGTAACACAGCAACTTCAAATGGCGCAGGTGCCTTTCGGGACCCAAACTCAACCTCGATTGGTAATGGCGCCTTTGCGGGAGATGGTGCTTCAAGATCGAGTGGTATGGACATGTTTAGCTCAGCGTCTCTTGAAGGCTGGATCTGGACTACAATCGGATTAAGTGTGACTGTCAGTTTCTTTGGCTTGTCACCTTTAGTGATCAATCCGATCAATTCTTTAGGGTCACAATCGTCTTCTATCTCTATCATATGAACGCCTACCCCTTTGTGGTCAGGCAGAGGGTTGTTGCAGACGTTTGGAGCAGGCTCCTTTGCCACAATGATCTTATTGTCAATCAAGGCCTGAATCTTGTCCTTCAGGGAGCGACACTCATTAATGGTATGACCCTTCATGCCGAAATGGTATGCACAGGTTTGGTTTGGGTTAACCCATTGGGAAGGATTTTCTGGAGTTATGGCAAAAATAGGGGTGATGTAACCGGTTGCTTTAAGCCTTTCATACAGATAGTTGATTGGTTCAGCAATGGCAGTATACTATTTGGGAGGTCTGCGGTTGAAGTTTGTCCGCGGTCTAGGGAAATTTTGGCAAGGTGACTGATAGTGAGCTTGTTGGGTATTGTAGGCTTGGTAGACGTGTGCTGGTTGGGAGTATTTTGGTGATGTAGGCTGGTATGAAAGAGGTGGAGATGATTGGTAAGTAGGTGGTGGAGCTTGGTAGGAAGGCGAGGGTACTTGGTAATTTGGGATATGTTGATATGAGAGTGGAGGTGATGGGTAAGTTTGGTATTTGACTGGGGATTTTGTCCTTTTTGCAACCATTACGGAACTCACATCCCTTTTCTTGGATGCACCACCAGACTTTAGGGCCTTGTTGGTAGCCTGCAGTGCTTCAAAGTTAGTTACCATACCACTTTTGATACCTTCCTCGATCCTCTCCCCTAGTTTGATGATGTCGGAAAATTTCTGGCCTTCGATCAATATTAACCTCTCATAGTACTGTGGGTCCTGAGCTCAGACAAATAACCTGTTCATCTGTTCTTCTTCTGAGGCTGGCCTAACCTTAGCAGCTTCAGATCTCCAACGAGTAGCATACTCGCGGAATGTATACGTGGGTTTCTTCTTCAAATTCTGGATGTAGAATACATCCGGCGCATTCTCTGTATTGAATCTGAACCTGTCCATGAAATCTGACGCCATACCTTCCCAATTTTTCCACTTCTTGGGGTCTTGGCTAATGTACCAAGATAGAGCATCCCCTTTCAAAATTCTCATAAAGAGCTTCATGCAGATCTTATCATTTCTTCCGACTCCGACCAACTTATCACAGTATGTCCTCAAATGGACTCTGGGATCCCCGGTGCCATCGAACATTTCAGACTTGTGAGGTTTGTACCCCTCCGGAAGTTCAACATCTGGCTGGATGCAAAGGTCTTCATAATTCAGCCCCTCGATACCTTTATTTCCTTCAACTCCCTGGACTCGACTAGTCAGCTTTTTGAGTTCTATGGCCAGGCTCTTGATAAGAGAGTCTTTGTCATTAGACTCACGTGTGTTTGAAATGGGCTAAGTAGGTTGCAGCACGGTTTCCACATAAATGGGGTTGTTGTGATGAGGGTGAGAATGGTCATTTGTAGTGTTTAGTAGTTCAGGGATGAGTAATGGGGTGTTACTTGAAGTGTGACATATGTTGCAGTGGTGATGGGGAGTGGGTTGATTTTGTGGTTTCGGGATGTTTTGTGGAGGTGCGGGATTTTGAGTGTAGTTGACATCTCGGGTAGTGGGGGAAAATTACAAGCTGGCCAAATTCCGGACTTGGTCCAGCTCTTCCTGAAATTTCAACAAATTTTGCTCAAGTTGGGAGGAACTTTCCTTGGAAACCTAAATACCATGAGAAGTCTCTACCCTTTCAACCGAACTCTCCTTCCTGATGTTGCTCAAGTCTTCCATTTTTGCTTTGTTCTTGTTTCTGATAGGACTCGGAGGAGGAAGAGGTGGAGGGCCCTTGGATCTCATAGAGTATGATGATGCTAGAGTGCAACGGACTAACTTTTGGGGAAGGGGAATAAAACAAAAAAGCAAAAACAAAAAAAGGTAACAAGTGAGTAAAGATTATGAAGAGAAAACGGTGCTATATTTAAACACGTAGTGCAAGAGTATGAATCATGTCCTAAATTGGGAGCCTCATTGTGCCCGAGGTAGTCCTAGCGACAAGTTGATTTGGAGAGCTTATAATGCTAAATGCCTCATTTTATTGATAAAAATAAGACGAATCCCAAAATGACACTAAAAATAGTAGAAAAATAAAATGTCACTCATGGTCGTGGGCCTTATTACATTAAAGCAAAAGAAAGACTACTAACTACTTGGTACTAGTAGGACCTTCCACAGACTCACCATGTTTAGCTCCATCGAACAGCTTCACCAGCTCAAGCAGTCCCAGCATCAAGTAAGCTCTAGCCAAATGACCTCCTTCGCGTCCCTTACCATTTTGACAGTTTTCGATCCTTTGGATGAACTTCCTTTCAAATTCTACCAAAACCCGCTCCAAATACCCTAGTCACTTGTTGGCGCTGACAACCATATCTTTCCATTCCTCGATCAACTTTTGATAGTCTTCTTGAATTTCTCGATGCTCACTCTCGTACTCCCGAATCCTCTTACGCAATTGGTTGTACTTAGCCTGCTCCTCAGCCTTTTCATTGATGACCCTGCAACTCGAGCAAACCCCGATCGTCCCAAACCATCATGATTATCCTCCAGCTACCCTGAGTAGTATGGAAAACAACCGGAATGATATTTATCCGGCTCAATCGATTCTCTCCCCAATATGATTTTGCAGTGCCACATGTGCTGAGCTTGGCACTTATGAGGGCTATCATCATCCTGAAAGTCGGCCCTGGAATGACCCATTTTGCCGAACCTTGGTATAACCTGCTTCCTTCCTGCATGTCTCATGACTTAGAGAGGGACATAATGATAAGTTACTCTCAGACCGATGAGAATAAGAAACAGTGCATCCAGAGATCGGACAATGAACTCTTCAGTAGGGAACCATTCGAACATCCACTGCACTTGGTCTTCTTTCAGATTTCAAACAGCTCTACCCATCCTTTAGCATATTCTGGTTGAGCGAACATGCTAAGCATATAGTTCATTAGCCTTGGCTGATGGAAGGCGATATGATCATCCCAGTCCCTATATAGGATCTCTTGCCGATATTCACCCTTTTGGAGGTGCTCCATGAGCCAAAGTTGGAGTAGTACATTACAACCCTCAAAGTGATTGGCCCCTTGCTGACATTTTTCTAGGGCTCGGTATATCTCCGCGACAATCATTGGTACTATGCTGAAATGCTGCCCGCCAATCCCTTCCATTAGAGTCTTGGTAACCATGGCCAGTCTGGTATGGATCCTAGCTTTCTTCATGGGAAATACTATCATCCCCAAAAAGCAGAATATGAAGATGAAGACTCTTCTGTGGATATGCCCCAATGAGGTGAGGGCGAATTTATCTGGGTAAGTGCGGTAAGACTTACTATGGTCGTACCTTTCGTATAGAATGTAAGAGTCCTTCAAACAAGTCATGTCTGGGTTCTTCTTTAGTAACATCATTTTGAGGAAACCCCTACCCTTGCAATTTTCTGGCATAAGCAAATCCGGAGTCTCCCAAGGAATACCTGCAAACCCTCCTATCTCCTCGATCAAAGGTATCATTTCCAGGTCCCCGAAGCAAAACACAGATCTGCTGCCATCCCAGAATAAAGTTGCATCCTCTATGATTTTGTTGTCGAGTTGGATCTCCAAAAGAGAAGGTAAATTTCCCAAGTATTTACGGACGAGAGCCTGATCATTGGAGTGAAGGTCCTCCCACCAGCTTAGCAACCTTGGGTGAATGTGGGTTACCATGCTGAATCTTGGGACTTCGTGCCTCATTTCTACAAAACAAAGTGTTAGACCCTTATCCCGCCGGACTCAACTATTTAAACCAATAATTAGCATAAATGGCATTTAGCTCTCCAAATAAATGCACAGAATATGGTGGTGTCCGTTTGGGTTTCAAGGAAACCCAGTGGACTTTGGACAAGGCTATCTTAAAGAGTAATTATGCGGACAACTTAACTGACTCGGCTAGGTTTGAAAGTTATGCATGCACAATTGAACAGAGTAAGGTTTCTATGGGGTGTTAGACCGGTACCCTTGAGCAGACAACTCAAGAGGGAAAGGCACGGAACTGTCGACTACACCGCTGATCGACTGGTTTTACCGCAAATACGCCTTTGCCAAATTTAGGGGGGTAATATTATCGGTAGGGCGCAACCACTCATTATAAGCATTGCTATGGTATTTCTTTGGCACAAGTAGAATATGATGTTGAAGATGAAATTACAAGAATGAAATAAATTTTCATGTATTTGCACGTTCATAAAGTAATAATTGCTCATAATTACAACAGTATAGGAGGAAAGCGGTAAAAGAAAGCATTAAAGAAAAGAAACATGGAGCCAAGTCAGTTTCATAGAAGAATAGATAAAGATATTTAATAAAGGCAATAAAGAGGCAATAAAGTCACAAATAACATGAAATGGTAAAAGCCTTAAGAAATCCCCAGCAGAGTCGACATGCTATCGACAAATCGGGTTTGCGACATTTGGACGGACAACTCTATTACCGTTGGGAATTTGGGTTTTTGGAATTGAAGAGTCGTCACCTAATGATTAAGTGCATTAAGACACTAAGAAGGGTTTGAGTTGAAGAAACAGAGTTTGGTTAAGGGCTAGAAATTATGTCTAGGGGAAGGTGTTAGGCACCCTTCAAGATCCACTAGTGTGGTTCCCGGCCATGTTACAATTGTGACTTCATATAACCAAGTAAGCAATCAAGGTCTCAAGTAAAGCGACAGCATTGCAAATAAGTTGAAACCTTTAAAGAAGGCAAAAATTTATAAAGAAAAGTATCTAAGCAATTATAAACACAAATAAGGGGAGGGGAGTCCTAGGTTTATGATTTATATGGATCACATCAATGCAATATCCAGCAATCACTCCTCAGAAGAGGGGTCGCAAGTGAAATTAGCGCAACGATCATCATATCCATATCTACCCGTCCCCATCCCGCTAAGGTATTACAATGCAGAATTGTATCATTGCTTGTTGTATGTTATTACCCATCCCAATCCTATCAGTCTCGGAGGCATTTGGGACTACTAATCCTACAGGGAATTGGGGCTTTTCAGAAGTTTAGGAAAGGATAAAAATCTAGGCGACAAGCAATAACAAGTAGCACTTAAAGGGTAAACAAATAAAAGATAGGGATTAGGTAAGACTCCTCATTCAAATCAGCAAATCAATTAGCATGACTTACAAGTACTGGTTTGGTCTGAATTAAATAAACTTAGTGTAGGAAAGGTGTCGGATTTAGCACATATTTTCAAATAAGAAGTTCGAATTATACCCGCTTGCTAGTTGTAATTATTAATGACTGGCATAGTTTATTAATTAACTACGGGTTTGCGTAGATGAGACCTGTCATCATGGAATTTAACATTCGCAGAAGGCATACTGATTTTAAAGAAAGGTTACTGATTTGAGAAGCAAACAAATTCTGCAGGTATTAAACGACATTTACTACTGATTTTAGGCTTGCAGACGAATCAGATTCAGTTAGTTATTCCTATAGGCATGCTTTCTAAGCGTGATTGATTTTTAAAAAAACGTTTGTGAAAGTGCAGGAATCCTATAGGCATGGTATCTAGAGTGCATTTGTTATTTTAACCTATAGACTGTTTGCCTAGTGTGTATATGCAAAAGTGCAGAAACTTATAGACATGAGTCGTAATGCGATTGAATAGCTTATAGGCAAGATTTCTATATGCAGATGAATAAACTTGTGAGCAGGATTTCTATATGTAGTAATGAATCAACTTATAGGAATGATTTCTATATGTAGTAATGAATCAACTTATAGGCATGATTTCTATATGTGGTAATGAATCAACTTATAGGCATGATTTCTATATGCAGTAATGATTCAACTTATAAGCATGATTTCTATATGCAGATGTGAATAAATTTATGGGCGGGATTTCTATATGCAGTAATAAATCAACTTATAGGCATGATATCTATATGCGGATATATAAGCGAAGATGTTTTGATTAAAGAAATAAACCTAAAGCATGATATCTACCCCATATGCATAACATGAGAGACCCTCTCCCCATTTTACCATACACCCACAGTTATTACAAATTATTACAACTTGAATGAATCCCAAAAAAGTAAATTTACATCAGAAATTAAAATTCCAACCAAGGAGAGCCTAATTTAGACTCCTAGTATGATACATGAAATAAACCAACTTCCAAAGCCTTTCTCTTACTAGGGATGTGTCAAAGTTCCAAGGAGCTTCAAGAGATCCAGACAGTACTTACACCCCAAATATCATTACAGGATCAAAGTGCAGTGTGCAAGGGCCAACCCTCATGTGTCCAAGTTCAGAGGGAGATCAAGGTCCCAAGGCAAGGCTCATAGAAGGGGGCAGAACTTAGAGGCTAGGAGTAAGTGTAAGTGCAGAAAAGGGGAATTAGGGAAGTCCATGGTAGTTTGGTGGTCATGCCCAGCAATTTGGATGCTGTCAGGCTATACCTTAACTCGGCACATGTCGACGCCCCCTTTTTCTAAATTGAAATCGGGTTTACGACATTTAGGAGGACAACACTATTCCCGTTTGGGAATTGGATTTTGGGAATTGAAGAGTCGCCACCTAATAATTAAGTGCATTAGGACACTAATAGTTATGAATTTGAAAACCAGAGTTCGGGTAAGGACTAGAAATTATCTCGAGGGGAAGGTGTTAGGCACCCTTCAAGATCTACTCGTGTGGTTCCCGGACATGCTATGTTGTGACTTTAATGTAAACAAGTATACAAATAAATTTACACATAAGGGTTGCAAATAGGTATGTAGCAAGCATGTTGAAATCTATAATTTATTTAAAGGAGGGTCTAAATGCAGAAAATTAGTCAGGCCATTGAGTAAGCAAAAGGGGATTTAGAAGGGATAATGCAATAAAATTAAGAGGAGTTTTAAGTAGTAGAAAAGACAAAATTTATTGGTATTAAACTAAGTTACATAAAGGAAAGGGGTGCTAGTTTTATAAAGCACATGGATCATCCACACAACACCGGTAACCAATCGTACGCATAGTGTTATCGTACGATCATCATCTCCATGTCTACCATTCCCACCCCGTAAAGGTTATTTGAATGTGTGGATTGGTCACGCATGGTTAGTGTGTGCTATTACCCGTCCCCTCCTATAAGTCCTAGAGGGTATTTAGAACCACTATTCCTACAAGGTAAGGTCTAGGCTGAACCCTCAGGTTTAAAGGACAAAATACTAGGCGACATACATAATAAGCAGAACTACACGTAAAGGGAATGATGCAAAGAGGCAAATGAGAGGCTCACAAATCCCTCTACAAATAAACATGTATTTAGCACGTCTCAAACACATTTAAGGTCTAAAAAGAGTTCAAAACAGGAAGGTCGGAGAAGACAAATTGCAGAAGAAGCATAAGAATTAAAACTAAGTGCCTTGAAGAATGTCCGATTTTTGGAAAGGTGAATAAAAGATGGTAGTAAGTTGCAGCAGTTCAGGAATTTGTAAAAAGTATAGATAAACTTGTTTAAAACATACTTTGAAAATATAGTAGTATTATTGTAGTAACCTACCAAAGCACGATTCTGGAAAAGCAAACAATTCAGTAAGAAAGCATGATAAAACAAAGGCAGGATTCCGAGGTTATAAAAATGGGACTGGAGTTTTAATAGAATAAATTTTATAGAAGCAAACAAGGGTTGGAGTTCATAAGTTAAAAGAGGCTGAGTAGTCTGAAGCATGATTAATCGATTTGTATTAGGCCTAAGTCTTGCCTAGGTGTGTCTTATTCAATGCCTAATTACCTTAAAGGTGAACATGCATATTAATCCAGTTTTAAAACACGCGGTCAATCAAACTTCTATTATTAGCTTAAACATACTGGTGAGGCGTTCAGCAAATTTCAACTTACACAAAAATATAAATCCTAAGTAACATGGCATCTAATGCACGTAAAATTCCTAAAACATGGTATCTAAATGCCAATGAGAATGCGGCAGTAGTTTTAACAACTATTTGAGAATCATTAGCTAGTTGTGAATATGAAATGAGTATGACAACAAACTGAAAGTAAAAGTGTCTAAAACAGGATTACTACTACATGAGATGCATGTCCTATACATGAAGGCTATTACACAAATAGGTAAGTAAAGCCCTATGAGCATGTTTTCTACCTATAACTTTGAACTAAGCATGCATAACCCCCACCCATTTCACTATAGGCCCCATCAGTTGTTTACAAGTTATTACAAACCATGATAGTTGAATTACATAATGAAAAAAAATAAGAAGCTACTCTATAGGGACCCTTCAACCAGGCCCAATTCTTCCAACCTCACTTCTTTCGAGTTTCACAGCCCTTAGCCATGGTTTGGGTGCGACAAAGCTCCCTACGGGCCCATTGGGGTCCTTGGCCAATACCAGCACCCAGACACCATAAAAAATTTAAACAATTGCAGTGTGGAATTACCAGCCTTGTGTATCAAAGTTCAATGGATACACAAAAGGTAACCAAGGCAATGCTTACACGAAGGGGGTAGGACCTAAACTCTAGGAGTAGTGAGAGTGTGATGAAAATTTCTTTAAAGAAAATGAGTTGAAAAATAGTTTTTTAAAAATGATCCATGTAGAAATAGTTTTTGATATAGAAAAACAATAGGACATTTTTGACAAACTCAGAACCAAAATACATCATATAGTTCCAGGCAGTAAACACAAAAAGGTAAATAGTTCACATGAAATAACACAATTACATCTAGATACCAAATGGAAGAAATTCAAAACTTAAACAGTCACAGGTTTCAACCAAAAGGGCTCATGATCACATGTTGAGAGTGTACTGGGGCTATGGAGTAGGGGAGAAAATCAGTAGGCATGCTAGATTAAGAGAAGGATGAACTAAACACAAGAACATACTAGTTACAACAAGAACAACAGAACCATAAGTAAAAGTATAGAAGAAACAGAATAAAGTGCAGTATGTATAAAAACATGTTGTTTTGAGAGATGTAAATCAAATAGAGTGCATACCAGTCGAGGATGAGATAATATAGAGCAGTGGTGAGCAGTAGTATGCAGAAAAAGTGAGCTACAGTATGCAGACCAAAGCAGGTAGCAATGTAAAGAATAGTAGAACAGTAAAGCAACCTAAATCACTCAGTCTTGGCTTTCAGCCGACTGAGTAATCAGTAGTCAACAAAGAAAGTGAGAGAGGTTATGTAGAAAATAAGAGAGAATACTGAATATGTTTTGTGTGTAAGAGAGAGTTCAGAAAAATGAATTTATGTTCATGTGGAAGTGAGAAGAGGGGAGAGTATCTATAGCAGTCGAGAGCAGAATAAAAAATAAGGTAAAGGAAATCAGTCTTCAATAATTAAGGAAACCACAGAATCAGACAGGCACAAAATCATCAAGTCTTTCCTTAATTAAGGGGTAATTAGCCAACGGTAAAAAGCATGACACATTTAAGGAAAGAAAATCAAGTAAGACTTAGGTACAGAGTAGACAATTAAGGGTAAATACACAAGGGTTCAATTAGGGAAACAATCAGTGAAGAATCAATAAGTTGCACGGTTAATCAAATAAGGTAAGGAAACTAAATAAGGTTTCCAATATATGGAAATAATCGAGAATCGAAACATAGGTATTACCATAACAATTCATTGAATCGAAGATTCAAAAATGACATTGATTTAAGGGAAATAACATAGATTTCCATGAATAAGTAAATAAGTCAAGTATAAACGGAAAGAATCGAATATGAAACTCTAATAGAGGCATAGTAGGGCAAAATCAGAAGATATTCCAATTAATCGAAGAAGTAATCATTTAAATCAAAGCACAGAATATAGGCATGTATCAAATAACACGGACGAGTGCAGAATCCAAATAAATATTCAAAAATTAGGGGTTTTAGCATAGGCTGGTTAGGGTTAAGGAAGAACCCAACAAAATCAGGAAAGACTCATAGACACATGGGGTTAAACACTTAAAACCATAAAGCATTTTGAAAAAAAGTATTTTCAAAAACCCTAGTTTTTAAAACAAGAACAAAACGTTGAAAAACTTGAGTAATCGAAGAAATCGAGTAGAGAGTAGTGTAAAAAACAAAGAATAAGTTAGAAATCGTTTCTAAAGGATAGAGATTAAGAGACCTAGGCATGAATTAGGGTTTCATAATAAATCGATGAGAGATAAGGAACCTGGCTATGAAACTTGTTAATAATGACGTTCGTAGTACCGTCAGACCATAAACCATCGGAGAAAAGGCCGGAGACAAGCCAGGAAAGGCCTCCGGTGACCATCTTGTATGGTGGAGGCTTCTGGAGTCTCGAAACTAGAGGGAATCATCAAGATACAGTTCCATGGCGGCTGGTGGTCGAGAGAAGTGAGGATGGAGGTGGCCGGAGAGGCGGTTGCTTCATCAGAGATGAGAGATAGAACCAGAAGGTTCTAGAGAGAAGGGGGAGCAAACGTTAGCATGGAGAGAGAGAGAGAGAGAGTCTGAAGTGAGGGGTTTGGGGGGGCGGGTCGTTTAGGTTTTAATTTTGGAAATAAAACCTGGGCCGTTGATCTTACTTGATCAACAACTCATATTAGATCAAGGCTGGAGCAGGTCGTTAAGTTGGGTATGGGTCGGGGATTTTGGGTTGAAATTGGGGGGGTCAATTTGTGGTTAAAATTGAAATGTAGAGGGGTTATAATTGAAATGAACGAGGCTAAATGTTAAACAGGCTTTTCTTCCCTTTTTATTTTTTAAAAAAACAGTTAAACTAGTTTTAAAAACTAATTAAAAGCACTAAATCGATTAATAACATATAAATGTTAATTAAAAAATGTTGGGAGCAATTTTGCAATTGTAAAATACTGTTAATAAAAAAATAGGCTATAATTGCAATTATAGCAATTTAGCTTTTAAATACCAAATAAATTTTATAAAAATATGCGAAAATCACCTTAATTATACCTTGGTGTTGATATGAGAATAAAATAAATTATTCACCCAAAATGATAGTCTGGAAATAATTATTGAATTTTCTATTATTAAAATAGACAACAAAATAATTTTAAAAATATTTAAAAAAAGGAAAAATACCAAAACTTTTGGGTATGCCTATATATGCATGTACATACTATTTTGAGTACATATAAAATACATAGGGAAAAATTGGGTATCAACAGCTACCCCTCTTTACCCTGTAAGGATGAAAGAGTTGGGTAAAGATTTGATGACCAATTTTGACCGAGAGAAAAGACTTGCAAAGGTTTTGACCGAGCTCTGGTTTCTACGTCGCCTACATATACCTAGTTTTATAGGAATCAGGTCATATGTAGTTCGGGATACATCGACGAAGTATGCCGATGGAGGTTTTTGAAGAGACGGAAGCAATATTTAGGTTGGGAAAGGTGGTCAGGGACTGATGGGTTGCGAGAATCGGAGCGAGATCGCTCCTACTGTAATGGTTGTAGCCAGCTGATGTACCTGCAATAGAGTAATACAAGCATATCGTGCAGAATTTAAACGTGATGCAAGTTCCCGTTGGACCATGAATGTTGTCTTTGGACGGTTAGGATGACGTCCTCAGACCATGACGTCCTCAGACATGAAGCGTATAATAAAGGATTCGCAGGCTATGAAATAATGTTCTCGGGCCATGACAATGGTGCCTCCGAACCATGATTCCTTTGAATAATGATATGCAGGATATAAAGCGGGATCCTCGGGCCATGACATGGCGTTCTCGAGCTATGAAGATGGTGCCTCTGAACAATGACGCCCTCGGACAGTTTGTCTATATTTCAACCCATGAAATGCAAGATTTGGCGGTATTTCAGGCGATGTGAAGGATAAATGTAAATGGCGATATTTCAGCCGACAGAAATTTAAATAAGGATGGCGATGTTTCAGCCGATGTAGAAAAATGTAAATGGCAATATTTCAGCCGACAGAAATTTAAATAAAGATGGCGATATTTCAGTTGATGTAGAAAAATGTAAATGGCGATATTTTAGCAGACAGAAATTTAACTAAAGTTGGCGATATTTCAGCCGATGTAGAAATTTAAATAAAATTTGTGATATTTCAGCCGATATAGAGATTTAGATAAAGTTGGCGATCTTTCAGCCATGCAGATGGAGGTAGATCTTAACCTCGGAAGGCAGGATGGTAGCCTTATGCAATGTAGAGAAATACAGGATGGAGGTAGAGCTTAACCTCGGAAGGCAGAATGGTAGCCTTATACAATGCGGAGAAATGCAGGATGGAGACAGTGCTTAGTCTCGAAAGGCAGAAAGGTAGCTTTATGCAATGCAAAAAAATACAGATGGAGACAGTGCTTAGTCTTGGAAGGCAGAAAGGTAGCCTTATGCAATGGGAAAAATGCAGATGGAGACACTGCATGTCTCGGAAGGCAGAAAGGTAGCCTTATGCAATGCGAAAAAATGCAGATGGAGACAGTGCTTAGTCTCGAAAGGCAGAAAGGTAGCCTTATGCAATGTGAAAAAATGCAGATGGAGACAGTGTTTAGTCTCGGAAGGCAGAAAAGTAGCCTTATACGATACGAAAAAATGCAAATGGAGACAGTGCTTAGTCTCGGAAGGCAGAAAGGTAGCCTTATGCAATGCGAAAATTGCAGATGGAGACAATGCTTATTCTCGGGAGGCAGAAATGTATTCTTATGCGATGCAACAAATAAAGGTGAGGGGAAATGAAATCTCTTAACCGATAGACGATAGCTGGTAGTTAGTTGTTATTGCGGCTGCTGGGAATGTCGTGTGCGGATCGCACTTGTAAATGGGCAATGATTTTGAGAGTTTTATTCCTGAAAAATATGAGTTTGTAATCGTATCTGATGACTTTATGTTTGGGGTGCCTGCATCCAAAGAAAAATGGTGAGTTTTGTAAAGGGGGAAGATTAGTTCGTCTTCCCATGGACCTCTCTTGTCATACTCGACTCTTGCTTTCATTTGGGGTAGCGTTGCTAAACAAAGCTATTTTGATAGTAGCCATGCATGATTTAGCAAAATAATAAAAAGATGATGTAAATACATAATAGATAAAATGATTTTAGATGAACCGATGACTGCGACACGGTTCAAGATATTGCAACCTCTTCTGCTCCGAAATTTTGAGGGTCCTCCTAGTTTACTGGGCTGGTGCCTCTAGCGGTTGTGCGTGATGATTGGCGAAGATCAACTTCGGAATTTTGAGGGTCCTCCTCAAAATTCTGCCTCAGTTTTTAATGTCGGGGGAAATGAAAATTTTATTGAATTGTGACCGAACCCATAAGGCTGCCTACGTATCCCCTCTTAAACATGAATCGGGTCAGACGTAGTTCAAATTACATCATAAAGGAATCATAATGGTTACACATACTATCGCTTCACTACATCTGAATTGATCGGCTTTGGCCAAATTTCTCCGTTCATTTCTGCGAGTATGGGGACTCCTCCTGTTAGAACACGGTGAACCATGTATGGACCTTGCCAGTTGGGAGAGAATTTCCCTTTGGCTTCGTCTTGGTGCAGAAAAATCTTCTTTAGTACTAGCTGCCCTGGCGCGAATCGTTTTGGCCTGACACTCTTGTTGAAGGCTCTGGTGATTCTGTTCTTATAAAGCTGACCATGGCAAACTGCATTCAGTCTTTTCCCGTCTATAAGAGCTAATTGCCCATAACGACTCTTTACCCATTCTGCATCTTCAAGTTCTACTTCCTGCGTAATTCTCAAGGAGGGAATCTCTACTTCGGCTAGGATGACTGCCTCGGTACCGTAAACCAACATATAAGGAGTCACCCTAGTTGATGTGCGGACGGTGGCACGGTTTCCCAATAGAGAAAATGATAGCTTCTCATGCCATTGCTTGTGTTTTTATATCATTTTCCTTAGTATCTTTTTGATGTTCTTATTGGCTGCTTCTACAGCTCCATTAATCTGAGGTCTATTGGCTGTAGAATTCGTGTGCTTGATCCTGAAGGTTTCACACATTTCTTTCATCAGATCGCTATTGAGATTGGAACCATTATCAGTGATGATCGACTCTAGGATGCCGAATCGGCAAATGATACAGTCGCGGACAAAGTCTACCACAACCTTCTTGGTTACTGCCTTATATGATGCTGCTTTGAACCATTTGGTGAAATAATCAATTGCCACTAGAATGAACCTGTGCCCATTTGATGCGGCAGGCTCGATAGGTCCAATGACATCCATTCCCCAAGCGGCGAACGACCATGGTGAGCTTGTTGTATTGAGCTCATTAGGAGGAACATTTAGCATGTCTGCATGGATTTGGCAACGATGACATTTTCGAACATACTGGATGCAGTCCACCTCCATAGTCATCCAGAAATATTCAGCTCGAAGTATTTTCTTGGTTAAGATGAAACCATTCATGTGCGGGCCACAGGTCCCTGCATGAACTTCTTCCAACAACCTCGATGCTTCCTTTGCTTCGACATACCTTAGTAATCCTAAATTCGGAGTCCTCCTAAACAGGATTCCTCCATTGTGAAAGAAGTGATTGGATAACCTCTGCATTGTGTGCTTCTGAGTAGTATTTGCAAGTTCTGGATACTCTCCTGTTGACAGATACTTCTTAATGTCATGGAACCATGGTTTTCCATGTGCTTCTTCCTCTACATGAGCACAGTAAGCAGGTTGATCCTGGATTTTTATCGGGATAGGATCAATGAAGTTCTTATCTGGATGTTGAATCCTGGATGACAGAGCGGCCAATGCATCAGTGAACTCATTCTAAACTCTGGGGACATGCCGGAATTCTGTCTTTGTAAACCTCTTCCTCAATTCTTGTACATGATGCAAGTATGGGAGTATCTTGGAATTCTTGGTTACCCACTATTCTCGAACCTGATATATGAGCAAGTCTGAATCCCTGATCACTAGTAACTCCTGAATGTTCATATCAATGGCCATCTTGAGCCCTAAGATGCAGGCTTCGTACTCGGCCATGTTGTTGGTGCACGGGAACCTGAGTTTGGCGGACACCGGATAATGCTGACATGTTTCTGATACTAGGACTGCTCCTATGCTAACTCCTTTAAAGTTTGCTACCCCATCGAAAAACATTCTCCAGCCATCATAGGATTCTGCAATGTCTTCTCCTATGAAAGAAACCTCATAATTGGGAAAATACGTCTTTAGAGGCTCGTATTCTCTGCCCATGGGGTTCTCGGCAAGATGATCGGCTAGTGCTTGTCCTTTGATCGCTTTCTGTGTTACGTAGACAATATCAAACTCACTCAACAGAATTTGCCATTTGGCCAGCTTGCCCATGGGCATGGGATTCTGGAAGATGTACTTCAGCAGATCCATCCTTGATATGAGATAAGTGGTATAGGCATAGAAATAATGCCTCAACTTCTGAGCTACCCAAGTCAGAGCACAACAGGTGCATTATAGTAGGGATTATTGGGCCTCATACGGGGTGAACTTCTTGCTGAGATAGTATATGGCTTGCTCCTTACTCCCCGTTTCATCATGTTGTCCTAAAACACACCCGAATTCTCCATCCAATACTGCAAGGTAGAGCAATAGCGGTCTACCCGATTTGGGTAGAACTAGAACTGGCAGCGTTGACAGGTATTCCTTAATTCTGTCGAAGGCTTTCTAACAATCATCAGTCCATTTAGTGGTGGCATCCTTCTTCAACATCTTAAAGATAGGTTCACAAATGATGGTGGACTGGGCTATGAACCGGCTGATGTAGTTGAGTCTTCCCAAGAAACTCATAGCCTCTTTCTTGTTCTTTGGAAGTGGTAATTCTTGAATGGTCTTGATCTTTAACGGATAGAGTTCTATTCCCCATCGACTTACGATGAACCCAAGCCATTTTCTGGCTGGAACCCCGAAAGCGCACTAGGCGGGATTCAATTTTGGGTTATACCTTCTCAATCTATTGAAGAACTTTCTTAAATCTTCCATGTGGTCAGTAGCTTCTTGGAATTGATGATGACATCATCTACATATACCTCGATGTCTTTGTGTATCATGTCATGGAAAATAGTAGTCATGGCCCTTATGTAGATGGACCCAACATTCTTTAATCCAAATGACATCATCTTGTAGCAATACATTCCCCATGGTGTAATGAAAGTCGTTTTCTCCACGTCTTCTTCGTCCATCCATATCTGATGGTACCCAGCAAAATAACCGACGAATGACTGCAGCTCGTGCTTGACGCAGTTGTCAATCTGGATGTGTATGTTTGGAAATGGGAAATCGTCTTTCGGACTGGCCCAATTGAGATCTCGGTAGTTGACACAGATTCTGACTTTCCCGTCATTCTTCGGCACTGGCATAATGTTGGCTAACCATGTCGGGTATTCCACTACCCTGAGGCCCTTGGCTTTGACTTGCTTGGTAACTTCTTCCTTGATTTTTAAACTCATGTCTGGCTTGAATTTTCTGATCTTCTGTTTTACCGGCGGACATGTCAGATATATAGGCAGTTTGTGAGCTACAATAGATGTACTACGACCGGTCATATAATCATATGACCAGACAAATATGTCCTCAAATTCTTTTAAGCATGATAAACCCCCACCCATTTCACAATAGGCCCCATCAGTTGTTTACAAGTTATTACAAACGATGAAAGCTGAATTACATAATGAAAAAAATAAGAAGCTACTCTATAGGGAGCCTTCAACCAGGCCCAATTCTTCCAACCTCACTTCTTTCGAGTTTCACAGCCCTTAGCCATGGTTTGGCTGCGGAAAAGCTCCCTAAAGTCCCATTGGGGTCCTTGGCCAATACCAGTACCCAAACACTATCAAAAAATTGAACAAGTGCAGTATGGAATTACTAGCCTTGTGCATCAAAGTTCAATGGATACTCAAAAAGTAACCAAGGCAATGCTTACACGAAGGGGGTAGGACCTAAACTCTAGGAGTAGTGAGAGTGTGATGGAAATTTCTTTAAAGAAAATGAGTTGAAAAAAAGTTTCAAAAAAATGATCGATGTAGAAACAGTTTTGGAAAGAGAAAAACAATGGGACATTTTTGACAAACTCAGAACCAAAATACATCATATAGTTCCAGGCAGTAAACACAAATAGGTAAAAGGGAAGTGGGGGTAAATAGTTCACATGAAATAACATAATTACATCTAGATACCAAAGGGAAGCAATTCAAAACTTAAACAGTCACAGGTTTCAACCAAAATGGCTCATGATCACATGCTGAGAATGTACTGGGGCTAGGGAGCAGGGGAGAAACTCAGTAGGCATGCTAGATTAAGAGAAGGATGAACTAAACACATGAACATACTAGTTACAAAAAGAACAACAGAACCATAAGTAAAAGCATAGAAGAAATAGAATAAAGTGAAGTATGTATAAAAACATGTTGTTTTGAGAGTTGTAAATCAAATAGAGGGCATACCAGTCAAAGATGAGATAATATAGAGCAGTAGTGAGTAGTAGTATGCAGAAAAAGTAAGCAACAGTATGCAGACCAAAGCAGGTAGCAATGTAAAGAATAGTAGAATAGTAAAGCAACCTAAATCACTCAGTCTTGGCTTTCAGCCGACTGAGTAATTAGTAGTCAACAAGGAAAGTGAGAGAGGTTGTGTAGAAAACAAGAGAGAACACTGAATATGTTTTGTGTGTAAGAGAGAGTTCGGAACAATGAATTTTTGTTCGTGTGGAAGTGAGAAGAGAGGAGAGTATATATAGTAGTCGAGAGAAGAATAAAAAATAAAGTAAAGGAAATCATTTTTCAACAATTAAGGAAACCACAGAATCGGTTAGGCACAAAATCAACAAGTCTACCCTTAATTAAGGGGTAATTAGCCAACGGTAAAAAGCATGACACATTTAAGGAAAGAAAATCAAGTAAGACTTAGGTACATAGTAGACAGTTAAGGGTAAATACACAAGGGTTCAATTAGGGAAACAATCAGTGAAGAATCGATAAGTAACACGGTTAATCAAATAAGGTAAGGAAAATAAATAAAGTTTCCAATATATGGAAATAATCGAGAATCAGCACATAGGTATTACCATAACAATTCAGTGAATCGAAGATTCGAAATGACACTTATTTAAGGGTAATAACATAGATTTCCCTGAATAAGCAAATAAGTCAAGTATAAACGGAAAGAATCGAATCTGAAACCCTAATAGAGGCATAATAGGGCAAAATCACAAGATATTCCAATTAAACGAAGAAGTAATCATGTAAATCAAAGCATAGAATATAGGCATGTCTCAAATAACACGGACGAGTGCAGAATTAAACAAAGTTTCAAAAATATGGGGTTTTAGCATAGGTTGGTTAGGGTTAAGGAAGAACCCAACAAAATTAGTAAAGACTCATAGACACATAGGGTTAAACACTTAAAACCATAAAGCATTTTGAAGAAAAGGATTTTCAGAAACCCTAGTTTTGAAAACAAGAAAAAAATGTTGAAAAACTTGAGTAATCGAAGAAATCGAGTAGAGAGTAGTGTAAAACACAAAGAATAAGTTAGAAATCATTTCTAAAGGACAGATATTAAGAGACCTAGGAAAAAAATTAGGGTTTCATAATAAATCGGTGAGAGATAAGGAACCTGGCTGTGAAACTTGTTAATAATGACGTTCGTAGTACCATCGGACCATAAACCATCAGAGAAAGGCCGGAGACAAGCCAGGCAAGGCCTCCGGTGACCATCTTGTATGGTGGAGGCTTCTGGAGTCTCGAAGCTAGAGGGAATCAACAAGATATAGTTCCATGGCGGCTGGTGGTCGAGAGAAGTGAGGATGGAGGTGGCCCGAGAGGCGGAGGCTTCATCGGAGATGATAGATAGAACCAGAAGGTTCTAGAGAGAAAGGAGAGCAAACGTTAGCATGAAGAGAGAGAGAGAGAGAGAGAGTCTGAAGTGAGGGGTTTGGGGGGGCGGGTCGTTTAGGTTTTAATTTTGAAAATAAAACCTGGGTCGTTGATCTTACTTGATCAACGGGTCAGATTAGATAAAGGTTAGAGCGGGTCGTTAAGTTGGGTATGGGTCGGGAATTTTGGGCTGAAATTGGGGGGGGGGGTCAATTTGTGGTAAAAATTGAAATGTATAGGGGTTATAATTGAAATGAACGAGGCTAAATGTTAAACAGCCTTTTCTTCCCTCTTTATTTAAAATTTTTTTTAGTTAAAATAGTTTTATAAACCAATTAAAAGAACTAAATCAATTAATAACATATAAATGTTAATGAAAAAATGCTGGGAGCGATTTTGCAATTGTAAAATACTGTTAAAAAAAAATTAGGCTATAATTGCAATTATAGCAATTTAGCTTTTAAATACCAAATAAAATTTATAAAAATATGCAAAAATCACCTTAATTATACCTTGGTGTAGATATGATAATAAAATAAATTATTCACCCAAAATGATAGTCTGAAAATAACTATTGAATTTTCTATTATTAAAATAGACAATAAATTGATTTTAAAAATATTTTAAAAAAAGGAAAAATACCAAAACCCTTGGGTATGCCTATATATGCATGTACATAGTGTTTTGAGAATATTTTGAGTACATATAAAATATATAAGGAAAAATTGGGTATCAACAACTGTCCTTCTTTACTCGGGAAGGATGAAAGAGTTGTCGGGTAAAGATATGATGACCAATTTTGACAGAGAGAAACGGCTTGCAAAGGTTTTGACTGAGCTCTGGTTTCTGAGCCACCTACATATCCCTAGTTTTACAGGAATCAGGTCATATGTAGTTCGGGATACATCGACGAAGTATGCCGATGGGGGTTTTTGAAAAGACAGAAGCAATATTTAGGTTTGGAAAGGTGGTCAGGGACTGATGGGTTGCGAGAACCAGAGAGAGATCACTCCTGATGTAATGGCTATAGCCAGCTGATGTACCTGCAATTGTGTAATACAAGCATATCGTGCAGAATTTAAACGTGATGCAAGTTCCCGTTGGACCATGAATGTTGTCTTTGGACGGTTAGGATGACTTCCTCAGACCATGACGTCCTGGGACATGAAGCGTATAATAAAGGATTCGCAGGCTATGAGATGATGTTCTCGGGCCATGACAATGGTGCCTCCGAACCATGATGCCTTTGAATAATGATGTGCAGGATATAAAGCGGGATCCTTGGGCATTGACATGGCGTTCTCTGGCTATGAAGATGGTGCCTCCGAACAATGATGCCCTTATACAGTTTGGTTGTATTTTAGCCCATGAAATGCAATATTTGGAGGTATTTCAGCCCATGAAATGCAAGATTTGGCGGTATTTCAACCGATGTGAAGGATAAACGTAAATGGCGATATTTCAGCCGACAGAAATTTAAATAAAGCTAGCGATGTTTCAGCTAATATAGAAAAATGTAAATGGTGATATTTCAGCCGACAGAAATTTAAATAAAGCTGGCGATATTTCAGCCGATGTAGAAAAATTTAAATAGCAATATTTACGCTGACAGAAATTTAAATAAAGCTGGCGATATTTCAACTGATGTAGAAATTTAAATAAAATTGGCGATATTTCAGCCGATATAGAGATTTAGATAAAGTTGGCGATCTTTCAACCATGCAGATGGAGGTAGAGCTTAACCTCGGAAGGCACGATGGTAGCCTTATGCAATGTACAGAAATGCTAGATGGAGGTAGAGCTTAACCTCGGAAGGCAGAATGGTAGCCTTATGCAATGCAGAGAAATGCAGGATGGAGACAGTGCTTAGTCTCGGAAGGCAGAAAGGTAGCCTGATGCAATGCGAAAAAATACAGATGGAGACAGTGCTTAGTCTCGGAAGGCAGAAAGGTAGCCTTATGCAATGCGAAAAATGTAGATGGAGACAGTTCTTAGTCTTAGAAGGCAGAAAGGTAGCCTTATGCAATGCAAAAAAAATGCAGATGGAGACAGTGCTTAGTCTCGGAAGGCAAAAAGGTAGCCTTATGCAATGCGAAAAAATGCAGATGGAGACAGTGCTTAGTCTCGGAAGGCAGAAAAGTAGCCTTATACGATGCGAAAAAATTCAAATGGAGACAGTGCTTAGTTTCGGAAGGCAGAAAGTAGCCTTATACAATGCGAAAAATACAGATGGAGATAGTGCTTAGTCTCGGGAGGTAGAAAAGTATCCTTATGCGATGCAACAAATAAAGGTGAGGGAAACGAAATCTCTTAGACAATAGACGATAGCTGGTAGTTAGTTGTTATTGCGGCTGCTGGGAATGTCATGTACGGATAGCACTTGTAAATGGGCGATGATTTTGAGAGTCGTATTCCTGAAAAATATGAGTTTGTAATCGTATCTGATGACTTTATGTGTGGGGTGCCAGCATCCAAAAAAAATCATGAGTTTTGTAAAAGGGGAAGGTTCGTTCGTCTTCCCGTGGACCTCTCCTGTCCTACTCGGCTCTTGCTTTCATTTGGAATAGCGTTGCTAAACAAAGCTATTTTGACAGTAGCCATGCATGATTTAGCAAAATAATAAAAAAAATGATGTAAATACATAATAGATAAAACGAGTTTAGATGAACTGATGACTGCAACACGGTTCAAGATATTGCAACCTCTTCTACTCCAGAATTTTGAGGGTCCTCCTCAAAATTCTGCTCTAGTTTACTGGGCTGGTGCCTCTAGCGGCTGTGCAAGATGATTGGTGAAGATCAACTTCGGAATTTTGAGGGTCCTCCTTAAAATTTTGCCCCAGTTTCCAATGTCGGGGGAAATGAAAATTTTATTGAACTGTGACTGAATCCATAAGGCTGCCTACGTATCCCCTCTTAAACGTGAATCAGGTCAGATGTAGTTCAAATTACATCAGGAAGGAATCATAATAGTTATACATAGTATCACTTTACTGCATCTGAATTGATCGGCTTTGGCCAAATTTCTCTGTCCATTTCTGCGAGTATGAGGGTTCCTCCGGTTAGAACCCGGTGAACCATGTACGGACCTTGGCAGTTTGGAGAGAATTTCCCTTTCGCTTCGTCTTGGTGCAGAAAACTCTTCTTCTGTACTAGCTGCCCTGGCACAAATCGTCTTGGCCTGACTCTCTTGTTGAAGGCTCTTGTCATTCTATTCTGATAAATCTGACTATGGCAAACTACATTCAGTCGTTTCCCGTCTATAAGGGCTAATTGCTCATAACGACTCTTTACCATTATGCATCTTCAAGTTCTGCTTCCTGCATAATTCTCAAGGAGGGAATCTCTACTTCGGCTAGGATGACTACCTCTGTACTGTAAACCAACATATAAGGAGTCGCCCCAGTTGAGGTGCAGACGGTGGTACCAATAGAGCAAATGATAGCTTCTCATGCCATTGCTTGTGTTTTTCTATCATTTTCCTTAGTATCTTTTTGATATTTTTATTCGCTGCTTCTACAACTCCATTCATCTAAGTTCTGTAGGCTATAGAATTCTTGTGCTTGATCTTGAAGGTTTCGCACATTGCTTTCATCAGGTCGTTGTTGAGATTGGAACCATTATCAGTGATGATCGACTCTGGGATGTCGAATCGGCAAATGATACCGTCGCGGACAAAGTCTGCCACAACCTTCTTGGTTACTGCCTTATACGATGCTGCTTTAACCCATTTGGTAAAGTAATCAATTGCACTAGAATGAACGTGTGCCCGTTTGATGCGGCAGGCTCGATAGGACCGATGACATCCATTCCCCAAGCGGCGAACGGCCATGGTGAGCTTGTTGCATTGAGATTGTTAGGAGGCACCTTTATCATATCTGCATGGATTTGGCAATGATGACATTTCCGAAGATACTGGATGCAGTCCGTCTCCATAGTCATCCAGAAATAACCAGCTCGGAGTATTTTCATGGTTAAGACAAAACCATTCATATGCGGGCCACAGGTACCTGCATGAACCTCTTCCAACAACCTGGATGCTTCTTTTGCTTCGACACACCTTAGTAATCCTAAACCGGGAGTCCTCCTAAATAGTATTCCTCCGTTGTGAAAGAAGTGAATGGATAACCTCTGTAGTGTGCGCTTCTGAGTGTAGTATTTGCAAGTTCTAGATACTCTCATGTTGACAGATACTTCTTAATATCATGGAACCATGGTTTTCCATGTGCTTCTTCCTCGACATGAGCACAGTAAGCAGGTTGAGCCTGGATTTTAATCAGGATAGGATCAATAAAGTTCTTATCTGGATGTTGAATCATGGATGACAGAGTGGCCAATGCATCAGCGAACTCATTTTGAACTCTAAGGATATGCCGGAATTCTGTCTTTGTAAACCTCTTCCCCAATTCTTGTACATGATGCAAGTATGGGAGTATCTTGGAATTCTTGGTTGCCCACTATTCTCGAACCTGATGTACGAGCAAGTCTGAATCCCTAATCACTAGTAACTTCTGAACGTTCATATCAATGGCCAGTATGAGCCCTAAGATGCAGGCTTCGTACACGGCCATGTTGTTGGTGCACAGGAACCTGAGTTTGGCGGACACCGGATAATGCTGACCTGTTTCTGATACTAGGACTGCTCATATTCCAACTTCTTTAAAGTTTGCTGCCCCGTCGAAAAACATTCTCCAGCCATCATAGGATTCTGCAATGTCTTCTCCTTTGAAAGAAACCTCCTTATTGGGAAAATACGTCTTTAGAGGCTCGTATTCTCTGCCCACGGGGTTTTTGGCAAGATGATCGGCTAGTGCTTGTCCATTGATCGCTTTCTGAGTCATGTAGACAATATCAAACTCACTCAACAGAACTTGCCATTTGCCCAACTTGCCCATGGGCATGGGATTCTGGAAGATGCACTTTAGCAGATCCATCCATGATATGAAATAAGTGGTATAGGCACAGAAATAATGTCTCAACTTCTAAGCTACCCAAGTCAGAGCATAACAGGTGCGTTATAGCAGGGAATACCGGGCCTCATATGGGGTGAACTTCTTGCTGAGATAGTAGATGGCTTGATCCTTACTCCCCGTTTCATCATGTTGTCCTAGAACACACCCGAATGCT
This sequence comes from Nicotiana glauca, assembly GCA_026770625.1. Classification (NCBI taxonomy): domain Eukaryota; kingdom Viridiplantae; phylum Streptophyta; class Magnoliopsida; order Solanales; family Solanaceae; genus Nicotiana; species Nicotiana glauca. The sequence goes on from MU718696.1 coordinate 78,498, forward strand.
CCATCCAATACTGCAAGGTAGAGCAATAGCAGTCTACCCGTTTCAGGCAGAACCAGAACTGGCGGCGTTGACAGGTATTCTTTAATTTTGTCGAAGGCTTTCTGACAATCATCAGTCCATTTAGTGGCGGCATCCTTCTTCAACATCTTAAATATAGGTTTACAAATGATGGTGGACTGGGCTATGAATCGACTGATGTAGTTGAGTCTCCGTAGGAAACTCATAACCTCTTTCTTCTTCTTTGGAGGTGGTAATTCTTGAAGGGTCTTGACCTTTAACGGATCGAGTTCTATTCCCCGTCGACTTACGATGAACCCAAGCAATTTTTCGGCTGGAAACACAAAAGCGCACTTGGCAGAATTCAGTTTCAGGTTATACCTTCTCAATCTGTTGAAGAACTTTCTTAAATCTTCCATGTGGTCAGTGGCTTCTTGAATTTGATGATGACATTATCTACATACACCTCGATCTCTTTGTGTATCATGTCATGGAAAATAGTAGTCATGGCCCTCATGTAGGTGGACCCAACATTCTTTAACCCAAACGGCATCATCTTGTAGCAATACATTCCCCACGGTGTAATAAAAGTCATTTTCTCCGCATCTTCTTCATCCATCCATATCTGATGGTACCCAGCAAAATAATTAATGAATGACAGCAGCTCGTGCTTGACGCAGTTGTCAATCAGGATGTGTATGTTTGGCAATGAGAAATCGTCTTTCGGACTGGCCCAGTTGAGGTCAAGGTAGTCGACATAGATTTTGACTTTCCCATCCTTCTTCGGCACTGGCACAATGTTGGCTAACCATGTCGGGTATTCCACTATCATGAGGACCTTGTCTTTGACTTGCTTGGTAACTTCTTCCTTGATTTTCAAACTCATGTCTGGCTTGAACTTTCTGAGCTTCTGTTTTACCGGCGGACAGGTCAGATCTATTGGCAGTTTGTGAGCTACAATAGATGTACTGAGACCGGTCATATCATCATATGACCACGCAATATGTCCTCAAATTCTTTTAAGAACTCCGTGTACTCCTCATTTTCTGATGGTGACAAATGAACACTGATGTGTGTTCCTTGACATTCTCGGTATCCCCCAAGTTGATAACCTCAGTTTTTTCCAAGTTAGACTTAGGTCTGTTCTCAAAATCCTCAATCTTTTTAACGGCCTCTTCTGGTATCTCATCCTCTTCTGAATCTATTTCATTTTTTGCGTTATCTCGTCGCATGTCACATTTATCGGTTCATCATGATAAGTAATAGTAATGCCGTATAAAGTAAAGTAAATGGCAGAGAAAAGAAATAATAAGAGCGATATTTATATAAAAACTGAAATGTTTTGATAAATGCCAAAAAATATTTGAACATCGCAACTCTTTTCAAAAAATTCAAAGATAATATTGATGGGAAATCAACTAGTGAAAAGTAAAAGATAATGCATAATGCTTTGTTGTGCGTTGCTACCCCGAAGCTCTCCGGGCCTTGGTGGTTCTGATGGAAAAATTATTGAGGAGCTCTCCTCGGCTCACTGCCTGTAGGGAAGGGCCTTCCTCCCCTTCCTCCTCGAGAATGACGTGACAGACCCTATTGTAATCTTTTAAGAATAAGTTCTTCATTGCTTCTAATGCTTCATCTTCCTCTGACCCATATATGATGTCATCCGTCTGGAAAGTCTGTTCCAGGCGGGGTATCGGGTGCTCCAGTGGATAGTAGGGGCCGCGCCATAGTGGAGACCAGTTCTGGAACTCTTCCCAAGTATATCCATATCCTAACCCGAAAGTGGTGCAATGCTTCTTCAGTTTGATAGGCTTGGTGATTCCCTCGAGGTTCTTGCCGAGCCCTTTGCCAGGTTCATACCCACTCCAATTCAGTATACTTTCTATCTTGTTATAGTACGATTTATCTTTGTCCACGGCGTGGACTCGCTCAATCTGGTGGTAAGTTTCTCCTTCTAGATTCCTTCTCCCTTCAATCGCTGGAATGGTTTGGCGACTGTATATGGGGTTACTCTCGTCACCATGAATAATAACCTCTTGGTGATTCCACTCGAACTTCACTGCCTGGTGCAGGGTTAAGGCTACGGCTCCAGCGGCGTGGATCCAAGGTCGACCTAGTAGTAAGTTGTAGGATGCCGGGATATCTATTACTTGAAAATCGACATCGAACCAGGTTGGCCCCATTCGCAGACATAAACTGATCTCCTCAATAGTGGACCTTTGGGAGCCATCAAAAGCTTTGACGTTGATAGCCCCATCCTTGATTTCATGTAGACTTTTCCCCAATGTTCTGAGGGTCACCAATGGACAAATGTTGAGGTTGGACCCTCCATCAATCAAAGTTCTGGTGATGAAATAGTCTTCATAATGCACAGTGATGTGTAACGCTTTATTGTGTTCTAAACCTTCAGGGGGCAACTCATCCTCGTGGAAAGTGATCTTATGACTCTCCAATATCTGCCTGACCATATTTTCCATCTCTCCTCCAATTATATTGCTGGGTATGTATGCCTCGCTCAGTATCTTCATCAGGGCATTCTTGTGTGTCTCGGAGCTCTGCAGTAGATATAGAATGGAGATATGCGCTGGTGTTTTATTTAATTGATCAACAACTGAGTACTCTTTCGCCTGTATCTTCCGCCAGAGATCATCAAGTCCAATTTCAATAGGCCGTCCAGAGGCTTGCTTAGTTGATTCAACTAAGTGCTCCGGAGTATAAATTCTTCCAGTCCTGGTCCTACCCTATATTGTGATCGCTTCTCCAGACCTAGTTTTTCCCTTCCTTCTTGCCTCGATGGTGTAATCCCAAGGTATGGCCTATGTATGGAATGGCGTTACTGCTGACATCGCTACAGGAATAGGCATTTGGGTGGCAACAAAGCAACTTCAAATGGTTCTTTTGGAGACCCAAACTCCACCTCAATCGGCCATGCGATCCTTTTGGATGACGGTGTTTCAAGCTCGAAAGGTACAGACATGTTTACTTCAGCATCCCCTGAGGGCTGGATCTGGACTACAATTGGATTTAATTTGACGTTTGGTTTCTTGGGCTCGTCACCTTCGGTAATTAATCTGATTGACCCCTTGGGTTCCCAATCATCTTCTACCTCGATCATGTGCACACCACCACCCTTATGATAAGGCAAGGGATTGTTTCGAACATTAGGAGTAGGTTCTTTGGCCACGATATTTTTGTTGTCAATTAGAGCTTGGATTTTGTCTTTCAGAGATTAGCACTCATCAGTGGTATGCCCTTTCATGCAGGAATGGTAGGCACATGTTTTATTTGGATTGACCCAGTAGGAAGGATTTTTTGTAGTTGTGGCAGGGATTGGGGTGACGTAACTGGCTACTTTGAGTCTTTCATATAATTGGTCGGTTGGCTCGGTGATGGTGGTGTATTGCTTGGGAGGTTTATGGTCGAAGTTAGGGTGTGGCCTGTGGAAGTTTTGGCAGGCGGGAGGTGATTGGTAGTGAGCATTATAGGCTTGATAGACGAGTGGAGGTTGGAAATATCTTGGTGAGGTAGGAGATGATTGGTAAGCAGGTGATGGAATTTGGTAAGAGGGCAAAGGTTCTTGGTAACTGGGAATAGGCTGGTATGTGAGAGGGGGTACCGTGTAGGCTTGGTATTTTACTGGGGACTTGGTTCTTTGTGCGACCAGCACGGCACTCACGTCCTTTTTCTTGGATGTGCCATCAGATTGTAGGGCTTTGTTGGTGGCCTGCAGTGCCTCGAAATTAGTGACCATACCACTATTAATGCCTTCCTTAATCCTTTCTCCTAGCTTGATGATATCGGAGAACTTCTGGCCTTCTATCAACATTAACCTCTCATAATACTGCGGATCCTGAGCTCGGACGAAAAATTGGTTCATCTGTTCTTCCTCTAAGGCCGGCCTGACCTTAGCAGCCTCGGATCTCCACCGAGTAGCATACTCGCGGAATGTCTCAGTGGGTTTCTTTTTCAAATTCTGGATGTAGAAGATATCTGGTGCATTCTCTATATTTAACCTGAACCTGTCCATGAAATCTGATGCCATTCTAACCCAGCTCGTCCACTTCTTGGGATCTTGGCTAATGTACCAAGATAGTGCATCACCTTTCAAACTTCTCATGAAGAGTTTCATGCGGATCTTCTCATATCTTCCTACGCCAACCAGTTTATCACAGTATGTCCTCAAATGGACTCTAGGATCCCTCGAGCCGTCAAACATTTCGAACTTAGGAGGTTTGTACCCCTCGGGAAGTTCGACGTCTAGCTGAATGAAAAGATCCTCATAATTCAGCCCTTCAATGCCTTTGTTCCCTTCAACGCCCTCGACTCAACTAGTTAATTTCTTGAGCTCGGCAGCCAGGTTCTTGATGAGAGAGTCTTTGTCATCAGACTCTGGTGTATTTGTAATGGGTTGAGTGTATTGTGGCATAGTTTCCACATAGATGGGAGTGTGGTGGGGATGATCACTTGATGGTTCATGGATGAGGAGTGGAGTGTTGTTGTGACATGTGTTGCAATTTTGATGAGTAGCGGGTTGTTTCTGCGGCTTTGGGATGTTCTGTGAAGGTATAGGGTGTTGAGCATTGGGAAAGTTGATGTCTGGAGTTGTGAGGGAGAATGACAGACTTGCCAAGTTTCAGACTTGGTCTAGTTCTTCTTGAAATTTCAGTAACTTTTGCTCAAGCTGAGCGGCACTTTCTTTGGACACCTGAATACCATGAGGAACCTCTACCCTTTCAACTGAATTCTCTTTCCTAACGTTGTTCAAATCTTCCATTTTTGCTTTGCCCCTATTTTTTATAGGACATGGAGGATGGGGTGGTGGAGGGCACTTAGATCTTGTTGAGTAGGATAACGATGCCAAAATGCATGAACTAACCTTTTGGGGAGGGGAATAAAAAATAAAAGTAAAAACAAAAGGGTAACAAGTTAGTACGGATTCTGAGAAAAATATTGCAATATTTAAACACATAGCATAAGAATATAAATTTTGTCCTAAATTGGGTGCCTCGTTGTGCTCGAGGTAGGCCTAGAGACAAGTTGATTTGGAGAACTTATAATGTTAAATGCCTCATTTTATTGATAAAAATAAGACGAATCCCAAAACGACACTAAAATTGCATAAAGTAAAATATCACTAATGGTCATTGGCCTTATTACATTTCAAAGCAAAAAAGAAAAGAAACTCCTAACTATTTGGTCCCAGAAGGACCTTCCCCAGACTCGGCATCTTTGGCTCCATCGAACAACATCACCAGCTCACGCAGCCCCAGGAGTAGATAGGCCCTAGCCAAATGTCCTCCTTCATTTCCCTTAGTGTTTTGGCAGTTCCCCCAAATACTTGCGGACGAGAGTCCGGTCACTGGAATGAAGGTCTTCCCACCAACTTAGAAACATTGGGTGAATGTTTGTTACCATGCCGAATCTGGGGATTTCATGCCTCATTTTCTGCAAAACAAAGTGTTAGTCCCTTACCCCACCGGACTCGACTATTTAAATCAATATTAGCATAATGGCATTTAGTTCTCCAAATAAATGCACATAATATGGTGTTGTCCATTTTGGTCCAAGGGGAACCCAATGGACTTTGGATAAGGCTATCTTAAAGAGTTATTATGTGGATAACATAACTGACTCGACTAGGTTTGACAGTGATGCATGTACAGCTAAATAGAATAAGGTTTGTATGGTGTTCTAGACCAGTACCCTTGAGCGGACAACTCAAGAGGGAAACACACAGAACCATCGACTGCACCGCTGATCGACTATTTTTACCGCAAATATGCCTTTGCCAAAATTTAGGGAGTAATAATATTGGAAGAGCGCAACAACTCATCAAGCGTTGCTAAGGTATTTGTTTGGCATGAGTGGAATATGATGTTGAAGATGCAATTACAAGAATGAAACAAATTGTCATGTATTTTCACATTCATAATGATTTCAATAATTGCCCAAAATTACAACGATATTGAAGGAAAACAGTAAATGAAAGCGTTAAAGAAAAAGAAATTAAAAAAACAAGTCAGTTTCGAATAAAGGTATTAAACAAAGAAATAAAGAAAATAATAAAGTCACATATAACATGAAGTGGTAGAAGCCAAAAGAGTCCTCAGCAGAGTCGCCATGCTGTCGACGCCCCCTTTTTCTAAAGCGAAATCGGGTTTACAATATTTGGGAGGACAACTCTATACCCATTTGGGAATTGGATTTTTGGAATTGAAGAGTCGCCACCTAATTATTAAGTGCATTAGGACACTAAGAGTTTTGAATTTTAAAACCAGAGTTCGGGTAAGGGCTATAAATTATCTCGAGGGGAAGGTGTTAGGCACCCCTCAAGATCCACTAGTGTGGTTTTTGGCCATGTTATGTTGTGACTTTAATGTAAGCAAGTATACAAATAAATTTACACATAAGGGTTGCAAATAGGTATGTAGCAAGAATGTTGAAATCTATAATTTGATTAAAGGAGGGTCTAAATGCAGAAAATTAGTCAGGCCATTGAGTAAGCAAAAGGGAATTTAGAAGGGATAATGCAATAAAATTAAGAGGAGTTTTAAGTAGTAGAAAAGACAAAATTTATTGGTATTAAACTAAGTTATATAAAGGAAAGGGGGTCCTAGATTTATAAAGCACATGGATCATCCACGCAACATAGGTAACCAATCGTACGCATAGTGTTATCGTGTGATTATCATCTCCATGTCTACCTTTCCCACCCTGTAAAGGTTATTTGAACGTGTGGATTGGTCACGAATGGTTAGTGCGTGCTATTACTCGTCCCGTCCTATAAGTCTTAGAGGGTATTTAGAACCACTATTCCTACAAGGTAAGGTCTAGGCTGAACCCTCAGGTTTAAAGGAAAAAATACTAGGCGACATACATAACAAGTAGGACTACACGTAAAGGGAATGATGCAAAGAGGCAAATGAGAGGCTCACAAATTCCTCTACAAATAAACATGTATTTAGCACGTCTCAAACACATTTAAGGTCTAAAAAGAGTTCAAAACAGGAAGGTCGGAGAAGATAAATTGCAGAAGAAACATAAGATTTAAAACTAAGTGCCTTGAAAAATGTTCGATTTTCAGAAAGGTGAATAAAAGATGGCAGTAAGTTGCAGCAGTTCAGGAATTAGTAAAAAGTATAGATAAACTTGTTTAAATCATGCTTCGAAAATATAGTAGTAGTATTGTAGTAACCTACCAAAGCACGATTCTGGACAAACAAACAATTCAGTAAGAAAGCATGATAAAACAGAGGCACGATTTCGAGGTTATAAAAATGGGATTGGAGTTTTAACAGAGTAAATTTTGAAGAAGCAAAGAAGGGATGGAGTTCATAAGTTAAAAGAGGCCGAGTAGTCTGAAGCATGATTAATCGATTTGTATTAGGCCTAAAGCTTGCCTAGGTGTGTCTTATTCAATGCCTAATTACCTTAAAGGTGAACATGCATATTAATCAAGTTTTAAAAGACGTGATCAATCAAACTTGTATTATTAGCTTAAACATATTGGTGAGGCGTTCAGCAAATTTCAACTTACACAAAAATATAAATCCTAAGTAACATGGCATCTAATGCACGTAAAAGTCCTAAAACATGTAATCTAAATGCCACTACTGAAAAATTGGTCCATGGTAACGCATGGAAAACCGTTCCAGTAGGTAGATAAACCGTTGCCGTAGCGATACTGGAACGGTTTACAGACCGTCACATCTGCTCGCGTGCCAATAGAGCTATAGGAACGTTTCTTGGAAAGGTTTTCATATCCGTTGCTATAGAGATGTCTATCGCAACGGTTTTCCTTTTCTCTATTGGAACGATTATTCTTTCCAATTGGGACGGTTTAAAACCTTTACTATAATGTGTGTGCAACGACTCATAACTGTTACCATATTATCTAATGCAACACTTTCGTAAGCTATTGTTACGATTATTTATGGATATAACAATGGTCTCTTTAAGCTATTGTAACGGTTGTTTTTGTATCGCTACGGTTTTAAATACCTATTGGAACGGTTTAGAGGGCATGTTGGAACGATTTACTGGATCTATTGGAACAGTTTACATTCTAATGGAACACCATTTGTGTCATATTGCAACGGTTATGGTAGGCTATTGTAACAGTTCATATAAAACAGAAATAAAGCTTCTATTGTAATATATATATATTATAATAACACTAAAATTTAAATAAATCACAAAATAAAATTATTAATATTATAACTTGTCCAACAAGCTAGTAATATCCATAAAAGTAAATGTTCTACCCCAAGTGAATAAGTTTAATACATTTCAAGATAGTAAGTTTCAAAATGTTGACAATAAAAGATTCCTAGAACATTCATCTATAACAATTTAAAATTCATTTTAAGTAAGGTCCAAATCTTCATTACCTTCATCTTCTATTTCTTGATCTACTCCACCTACAAAAGATGATAAATACAGTCATTACCTTTCATCTGGAATGCCTAGACTATATAAATTGATCAAAAAAGAAAAAAAAAATAATGGACATACAAGATGCTAGTCATGAGCGAAGCTCTTCTACATAAACACATTACCTAGACCCAAATTTGGACATTAAATGTACATGCAAGCTACTAATAAAGAACAACATATGAAATAATAACAATTTAATCAATATAATATTTTCTCCAGTGCATTCTCACACAATATATGTTTGGCCTTTGGTATAAACATTTGAGACATACTTGCAGTATTGCAGAAACAACTTATACATCTTTTGCTTGTGGTGTATTGTATGGATTGCAATGATGTTCGTGTGGTGTATTGTATCACATATAATAAAATTTGCAACTCAGAAGCAATCATTTAGTTTCACATAGCAGATCACTTTGAAGACAGTGATGACCAAAGAATCCGAATTAAAAGCTTTGCTTTAGGAGGCCATAATAGCCAACTTTTAGAATAGTCAGCACTCAGCAGGCAGAAAAGCACATGATTCATAGAGATCATACATCTACTAGTAGCATTCAGATTCAAGCAATGCTTAATTAACGGGTAGGCATAGGACTCAAATTTATTTTCTGAAATACCTCAAAGCTAGGTGGCATGTGGATTCTCTACAACTTTTACATCGTAATGAGGAATAATGGGGTCAAATGTCCGAGATGTCCTAAATACATGCACAATTAATTAAAAACTGATGAATATTTTGAAGATGCTCAAATGTGAGCTAATGCAACTAGGCATCTAATAATACAAAACCATTATGCATGAGCAAATTGTACTATCTATTCCTTGATCACAAAATATGTAAATGAATTATCAACAATTTAGGAGTTAAACACTGCAATCACAAGTCAAAAGCATATCAAATTGCTGCTAGCCATAAGGAACATAATGGTGCATCTATGTTTACATTTTACCAGTTGTTCATATTGATATTTACAATTTATATCACTTGTATATTACTTGAGAAAAGAAGCCTAATGAGTAACAGAACATCCAAGAAGACAACACGTCTGTCACGATCATCAGATGACATGACAAATCAAATGCGTGAGAAATCTAACTGATATATCTTAATGAGATAAACATCACAAGTTACGCATGAGTTGAAATCACAATCATGCTATGAGAAACAGAGATCAAGGGATCACTGATAAACTTACAAGTTCTAGCCACTCTCCTGGTTATTCAGTATGTTCAAAATAGCATAAGCAGCTCTTTGAAAATGATCCTTCTGTTCCTTTAAAGTTTTCCTCCTCTCAAGAGCAGAGTCCTTGCACTTCTCCATGTCTTCTGTTACTTCAGTAGAGCTCTGATCAATTTCACTGTAGAAACTAGAAAGTGATAAAAATGTGAAATGGTATATACAGAACAAGAAGATAGATAGAGAGAAAGTGAGAAAGAAATGTTTGTAGATGCAATAAAATAAATGGTTACAGTCTATAACTCTAACTAATAGTTACAAGAAAGAACAAGCAGTTAGAATAAAAATGCAAGAAAGACTATGATGGAAGAGTGGAATATGAAAATCAATAGCTTCAAAGGAGAACTACACAAAATCCTAGTTGACATTGAAAACATGTGCATTTGTTTTGCCAAGAACATATGACAATGGACAGAATAGGCAAATATTGACAGTATAACTCCAAGTTTTCATAGCTAATGTAAATATTTGCCCATTTCTTCATGCCGCTATGTGGATAAGCAATATACTTCCTTGAGTCTCAGTGCTAATCAGCTTACCCTATCATCTTCAGCATCTTCTCCATTGCCACTTGCACTTGTTATGAGAGGTCTGCATATCCATTATGTGGGACAAATAAGTTTCTCATGATGTGCAATTCCACAAGGTATACTAAAATTAAATGGCAACATACATCAACACATTATAAACCTTCCACTAACTGAAAATAGAGGTTCCATTTCAACATGACCAGGCCAGTAACATTAATGACTAAAGGAAAAGAGAGAGAAAATTTAAATGATTTCTCAAATAGTATCACATTGAGAACCTGCCGGTAACAAAAAAGTAATAAGTTCTCTTCAAATGAGTCCAACAACTATCAGGATTCCGCAAAGCTTACTTGTTTTAGCTTGATGTTCCATTATTTCCATTAACATGTCATTTTGGAGCATTCACAAGTTTTCTAGTAAGAAGTTGCAGATTTCAATTACTTAGTTAATGGGTAACGAAAACTTTAGTGTGTTTATGTCTCAAGCAGGATTGGAGAGAAATTCTAACTTACAATGGCATGCACTTCCAAAATCAGATGAACAAATGAAATCATATAAATAAAGTGCTTACTTTTTGCATCACTCTGTGGTGTCCTGATAAGAATATGGCATTCTACAGTCTCCTGTAATGGTTTCACTACAAACTGGCTTAATCGCCTAGACTTTTTAACTTCCCTCAGATGACGATTCACGTCATCCACATCATCATGTCTTGCATGCACGTTAAATAATGTCTGTAGAACTTCCTTCTGAAGCTTATACATGTCCTTCTCCTTCTTAGATAAGTTGAGCCCATCTTTAGTCATATTCTTTGCTTTGGAAATGCATTAGCAAAAGAAGAAGGATGACGTCCAAGTCACGACACCTTGCAAATTAGGAAATATATTTAACAAAAAGTTCTATTCCTGAACATAAAAATTCTAGAAGATAGTTTATGGAGGGCATAGTACCGGCTGGTTGGATATTGCATTGAAGGTGTCTCTTGCGATGCAACTGATGCAAAATTTGGACTCCCCACGGACTGTTACATCCGATCAGATAAAGCATAGTAAGTAAAGAAAAAATTCATGTGATTGACACTTCAATACTTGGACAATTTCAATTGCATTTGGAACTGATATAAAATTATCACTAAAGATTAAAATAATTTCTTACATGTGGAGTAGCTCGGGTACTAAGGGATAGAAGACGAGTGGTTGGTTATATGTTCCCTTTAATTTGAGAGACGGGAAAACTGGTCTGACCATCTAAGAAGCCCAATATTATAAAAACTAATTCCTAGATTTCAAAGGAATATAGATAATTATATGGTGAGTCAAACATTATTAATCATGTAAGCTCTTTTTATAGCTAGAAGCAACGTCATGGACTGCGTAAGCTACAGCTCAAAAACAATTTCCAATTTTAGAGTAGTTACCTCATAGAATTCTATTATAAGTGACAGTATCTTATCCAGTTTTACAGCAGACAGGAGCAACACCAAGTGTTTTAGAAATAGAACTCACGGTTGAGCAATTCAACATCGACCGTAACAACAATCCCATATTCCAGAAATTACCGCAGATGAAAGGACCATTTGAAAGTCCTCTAAATATGCAAATTAATAACTATAAAATTATAAAAATGTGTCGAACAAGCCCTTTTCAGATCCAAAAAATCTTCTCAAACCGAAAAGTTTTCTTTTGAATGAGGATAAGGGAAGACCAAATGACAATCCGGAAGTCCTCTGGATGTTCAAGTTAATAACTAAAATTTTATAAAATGTATTGTGCGTATATGTGACTTCCCCTAAAGGCCTAAACCAACAAAGTTCGTATGACAAGCCATTATGAGATCCAAAAAGTTCTTTACAATAAAAAGGAACAACAATTACCTAAAAACTCTTTGTCCTTTTGGCGCCTAGAGGGTTGATTGTTTAAAGCATTAAAGGCATCCGTTATTAGAACAACTGGACGGACAAAAGACTCTAAAATAGTTCCATTCAGATGTCTGAAAGGGAGAAAAGTGTTATTATAATATTAGGATCAAGTTGAGTAGAATCCAATTTAGATGGATAATAAGACTGTTCTAAGTTTACCTTCCTTTACGGTGATTGAAGTCAACAGCGTATATGACATCCTCCCCATCTTTTGTTATCTTCCATGTAGTACCTCCCAATAGATGACCAGCTACCAGTGGAGCAATAACAATCCCTTCTTCTTTTCCTACAATATAACAGCAGTTCCGGAGTCATTAATAGATTTAAGATCTTCAAATTCAGTTGTAGTCAGGACTTGCAACCAATGTAGCTCTTAACGACCACTCTTCAACGTCATGGGTAACTTTATCTCCTTGACAATATGAAGTACTAGATTATACATGATATTAAGAGAACAGAAACGGACATGGAGTGAACTCAAAAAAGGTGGAGTAGCATACTAAACAAGAAAAGAAACCTACCAGACATGTAATGGTTTTGAGAGTAGGTTAATCTGGTCACTTTTTGGAATGCAGAATCAATGTCATCCAAAGTGAATAGATCAAACTCTGAAACCTGCTGCACAAGAAGAGTATGTCAATGGACTTCTATACGATTACACACTCATAAACAACAAACACAAACAATTCCATCAGATATTGGACTATACTATTATTAGCAGCTGCCAAATATTGTTCTATAGGTACTTCTATTTCTCTCTATTTTTCTTTAAAAAGTTTTGAACCTTATTAGTAGAAGAAGAAAGATTAAGTAACATTTGAGTTGGTACATTCGGATCTAATAATGGTGACTCACATTTTGCCAACTTTATTTCCAGTGTTCTTCTCTAATTTGAAAGGGTTGGTTAGCATCACTGACACCTTAACTACCAAGTAGACAGCAACTAAATCAGTAGTCTGCATTCGTCGTTTACTATGCAAATAATTAAGGAGACCAAGACCTAATTAATCCGTTTGTCAACAAAATACGGAAGTATTATAGAGATAATGATCCCTATAATACATGTTGTAACAATCGAAAGTTTTATTTTCCTTTTCTAATGAAGACAGTTTGAAACATACAAACAGAAGCCTCAAACTCTGGCTAGTAAACTTGTGTATTGCCTCAGATAAACTCTCTCCCTTAGGGAGTACATAAATCAATAAGCACATTGGAATCTATAGCTCGACGTAATTCATCGCAAAGCACAAAAAAATTAAAACACGACATCAATGTTAAGGATAGCCACTTAATATACATGTGAAATGCTTGATTATAAAGCTTATCAACTAAAATAGACAACTACATTCCATAATTCATGGATAACGCTAGAGTAAAAGGTTCACCTTCTGTGAGAGATACTGATCATACATAGTTAGTAACCCTAGCCTGTACACTGGTTCTGTAGCATAAATAAGAGCGGAAAGACCAAGTTGTTTAATAGCATAGGGCAAAGCACCAAGATGAAATGTATCAGGGTGTGATAGCAATACAACATCAACACTTGAAGCCACCCTGTATATTAACAATATATTATTCAGCACAGAGAAATTCAAAAGACGGTAAATAGATAAAGAAATTTCATGCGATAGTTAACTATCTGTTGTTGAATGCTATATTGTAATATTTGTTTTGGTTTGAGAAATAGGAATATTATATGCATTGAAGTGAAACTGAGTTGTTTGTTGACCTGGAAAGGGGCTGAAGAAGAGAAGTATCAAATTGGTCATTCCAACCACAATGGATGAGGAAATTGAAACCGTCAATAGAGACGAGGTAAGAGAGAGGGTTCTCGTTGTATACTCAACAGAGTGGCGTCACCTGAACCGACGTTCCCATACCTCCGTCGGTCTCTGCTTCTCTTTGCTTCTACACTGACTCGCCGAGCTTAGTGAAGACAGGCGATGCTCTCACAAACAATAAAAACATTAGCATTCAAGAAAAATATAGCTTACCGATGTCGTCGATGGTGGTTTGACTTCATCGTAATCTCCGGCGAACTGATGAAGGCTTTTTGGGGGAGAGAGATTGTAACTTTTGAAGATAGCGTTTGTGTGCTTAGATTCCTCGTGTGCACTGTGTGTATTATTAGGTTTTATTATTTTATTAAATATTAAATCTAAAATATAATAGAAGCGGGTGTTTTTAGCGGTCCGTCAAAAATTTGGGGAAAATTAGAGAGGGAATTTCTAACTGTTGCCTTACATTAAAATTGCAAATACCTGTTACCACAGATGAACTTATTGCTACGGTTTTACAAAAATGTTGCCATAGAAAATCTACTGTAACGGTTTTTAGACTAATGCAACGGTTTAGGTGCTAAACTGTGCCAATAGTACCCATTACCTTACGCAACGGTTGAAACCGTTGCAACAGACCCTCTATAGCAACGGTTACAGAACCGTGGCAATAAAAAGCGTTTTCATAGCTCCAATTTCTAGTAATGTGCCAATGAGAATGCAGCAGTAGTTTTAACAGCTATTTGAGAATCATTAGCTAGTTGTTAATATGAAATGAGTATGACAACAAACTGAAAGTAAAAGTGTCTAAAACAGGATTACTACTACATGAGATGCATATCCTATACATGATGTCTATTGCACAAATAGGTAAGTAAAGCCCTATGAGCATGTTTTTTTCCCATAACTTTGAACTAAGCATGCATAACCCCCACCCATTTCACTATAGGCACCATCAGTTGTTTACAAGTTATTACAAATAATGAAAGCTGAATTACATAGTGAAAAAAATAAGAAGCTACTCTATAGGGAGCCTTCGACCAAGCCCAATTCTTCCAACCTCACTTCTTTCGAGTTTCACATCCCTTTAGCCATGGATTGGGTGCGGCAAAGCTCCTTAAGGGCCCATTGGGGTCCTTGGCCAATACCAGCACCCAAACACTATCAAAAAATTGAACAAGTGCAGTGTCGAATTACCAGCCTTGTGCATCAAAGTTCAATGGATACTCAAAAGGTAACCAAGGCAATGCTTACACGGAGGGGGTAGGACCTAAACTCTAGGAGTAGTGAGAGTGTGATGGAAATGTCTTTAAAGAAAATGGGTTGAAAAACAGTTTTTAAAAAAATGATCCATGTAGAAATAATTTTTGAAAGAGAAAAACAATGGGACATTTTTGACAAACTCAGAACCAAAATACATCATATAGTTCCAGGCAGTAAACACAAATAGGGAAAAGGGAAGTGGGGGTAAATAGTTCACATGAAATAACACAATTACATCTAGATACCAAAGGGAAGCAATTCAAAACTTAAACAGTCACAGGTTTCAACCAAAAGGGCTCATGATCACATGCTGAGAGTATACTGGGGCTAGGGAGTATGGGAGCAAATCAGTAGGTATGCTAGATTAAGAGAAGGATGAACTAAACCCGGGAACATACTAGTTACAAGAAGAACAATAGAACCATAAGTAAAAGCATAGAAGAAATAGAATAAAGTGCAGTATGTATAAAAATATGTTGTTTTGAGAGTTGTTAATCAAATAGAGGGCATACCAGTCAAGGATGAGATAATATAGAGCAGTAGTGAGCAGTAGCATGTAGAAAACGTGAACAACAGTATGTAGACCAAAGCAGGTAGCAATGTAAAGAACAGTAGAATAGTAAAGCAGCCTAAATCACTCAGTCTTGGCTTTCAGCCGACTGACTAATCAGTAGTCAACAAGGAAAGTGAGAGAGGTTGTGCAGAAAACAAGAGAGAACACTGAATATGTTTTGTGTGTATGAGAGAGTTCAGAACAATGAATTTCTGTTCCTGTGGAAGTGAGAAGAGAGGAGAGTATACATAGTAGTCGAGAGCAGAATAAAAAATAAGGTAAAGAAAATCAGTCTTCAACAATTAAGGAAACCACAGAATCAGTCAGGAAAAAAATCAACAAGTCTTACCTTAATTAAGGGGTAATTAGCCAACGGTAAAAAGCATGACACATTTAAAGAAATAAAATCAAGTAAGACTTAGGTACAAAGTAGTCATTTAAGGGTAAATAGACAATGGTTCAATTAGGGAAACAATCAGTGAAGAATCAATAAGTAACACGGTTAATCAAATAAGGTAAGGTAACTAAATAAGGTTTCCAATATATGGAAATAATCGAGAATCAACACATAGGTATTACCATAACAATTCAGTGAATCGAAGATTCGAAATGACACTGGTTTAAGGGAAATAACATAGATTTCCATGAATAAGAAAATAAGTCAAGTATAAACGGAAAGAATCGAAACTGAAACCTTAATAGAGGCATACTAGGGAAAAATCACAAGATATTCCATTTAAAAGAAGAAGTAATCATGTAAATCAAAGCACAGAATATAGGCATGTATCAAATAACACGGACGAGTGCAGAATCCCAATAAAGTTTCAAAAACTGGCGGTTTTAGCATAGGCTGGTTAGGGCTAAGGAAGAACCCAACAAAACCAGTAAATACTCATAGACACATGGGGTTAAACACTTAAAATCAGAAAGCATTTTGAAGAAAAGGATTTTCAGAAACCCTAGTTTTTAAAAGAAGAACAAAACGTTGAAAAACTTGAGTAATCAAAGAAATCGAGTAGAGAGTAGTGTAAAACACAAAGAATAAGTTAGAAATCATTTCTAAAAGAAAGAGATTAAGTGACGTAGGCATAAATTAGGGTTTCGTAATACATCGGTGAGAGATAAGGAATCTGGCTGTGAAACTTGTTAATAATGACGTTCGTAGTACCATCAGACCATAAACAATCGGAGAAAGGCCGGAGACAAGCTAGACTAGGCCTCTGGTGACCACCTTGTATGGTGGAAGCTACTGGAGTCTCGAAGCTAGAGGGAATCAACACGATACAGATCCATGGCGGTTGGTGGTCGAGAGAAGTGAGGATGGAGGCGGCCGGAGAGGCGGTGGCTTCATCGGAGACGAGAGAGAGAACCAGAAAGTTTTAGAGAGAAGGGAGAGAAAATGTTAGCATAGAGAGAGAGAGAGAGAGAGAGAGAGAGAGAGAGAGAGAGAGTCTGAAGTGAGGGGTTTGGGGGGTCATTTAGGCTTTAATTTTGGAAATAAAACCTGGGCCGTTGATCTTACTTGATCAACGACTCAGATTAGATCAAGGCTGGAGCGGGTCATTAAGTTGGGTATGGGTCGGGGATTTTGGGCTAAAATTGGGGGGTTCAATTTGTGGTTAAAATTGAAATGTAAAGGGGTTATAATTGAAATGAACGAGGCTAAATGTTAAACAACATTTTCTTCCCTTTTGAATTTTTAAAAAAAATAGTTAAAATAGTTTTAAAAACCAATTAAAAGCACTAAAAAGATTAAAAACATATAAATATTAATTAAAAAATGCTTGGAGCGATTTTGCAATTGTAAAATACTATTAATCAAAAAATAGGCTACAATTGCAATTATAGCAATTTAGCTTTTAAATACCAAATAAATTTTATAAAAATATGCAAAAATCACCTTTTTTATACCTTGGTATAGATATGAGAATAAAATAAATTATTCACCCAAAATGATAGTCTGGAAATAATTATTGAATTTTGTATTATTAAAATAGATAACAAATTGAATTTAAAAATCTTTAACAAAAGGAAAAATACCAAAACTCTTGGGTATGCCTATATATTCATATACATACTATTTTGAGAATATTTTGAGTACATATAAAAAATATAGGGAAAAATTGGGTATCAACAGCACACGTGTGGTAATGGGGTATGGGGATTCATACTAGAAATATGATACAAGGAAAGAGCAGGCAAAGGGGCACACCCACCAATGAGACGTACTGGCACACCTTCCAGCCTACTTAGAGGTTAGGGGGTCAAAACTTTGGTCATGGATAACAATTATTGTTGTCATACCCTAAGTCCCCACTCACAAACACATAGGGGTAATGGGGTAGGGAACAATTGTTCATAAGGAAGATAAACAGACAGTAGCATATAGGCACTTCAAGTCAGATGTTTAAACTTTATAGGGAATAGAAAGCAGACAGGGATACAAGGACTATAAATAAACACATTAGGGTGATGCTGAAAATTAATAATACCAGTTTCAAAGTGACAAGTAAAGAGAAGCAGTAGTCTTGTAAAAGCCAAAGTGCAGACAAGAAGCAAGAATACTCTAAGTATAAGTTCAGAAGAGAATTGTAATTGTGGTTTTTTTTTGTGCTCAATCATGTGTGCTGTGTTAAAGAAAGTCATGTATTTATAGTGTAGAAAGCAAGCAGAACTAGGTAAGAGAATAGTTGGAAAATCAATTACACAAGGTTTCCCGTTTAATTAAGGGATTCCGATTTCAAACGGGCAGAACTAATTAAGGAAAGAGGTTAATCAAACACTTTTCAAAGCAGTACAAGAGGGGTAAATACATAGGGGTTTATTTAAGGCAACAACCTAATGGTACACTATTTGTCTGAAATAAGGAAAGGGAATCAATAAAACAGCCAATGAAATCAAAGTTACAGGCTTTTACTCGAATGAACCAAGTCATAAAAGGGGTAAAGAAAGGTTTAATTTAAAGAAAATCAGTAACAATCAAATAAACATTATTAAAGGAATTCGGAATCAATTAGTAGTTGGCAGAAATCCCTTTTGAAATAAGAACTTCTCATATATAAAGCATACAAATCAAACAAAATAGTCATCACGTTACTTAGAAAAGTTAGTCAAACACTGAAAGATTCAGAATCACAAGCAAGAAGGGGTACAAATATTGCGGGCTCTCAATCAGTCTGAGAGTCCAGGGTCCCAAAGTGGAACCCTAACTTGAACACAAAAATCGAGATTGCCAAAGGAAACCCCAAAATACTAGGGTTTCAAATCGAATACAATACAGAGATTAGGAGGCAACAGGCTTAGGGATTTCTTTTCAGAAACTCATGAGAAAACATGCAAATAAATAGAAAGATCAAGCAAACAGAGTGAAGAAGAAAATTCGAAGCATAATGAGAGAACACTAATAGTAGAGGAAACATTAGAAGTAGCACATGCTTATACAGGTCTTTTAGGAGAAAACTTTAAACACAGTAAAAAATAGCAAGAATAGTGGGAGAATCACATCAAATCATAGAGGAAGAAGATATCATAATCATGGTTAAAAGGCATGCGAGAACATGGCATAGAAAACACAGTAGAAGAATATACAAGCACGGAGTATAAAGCCCGACAAAAGAACACACAGGAACATAGTAGAGAAAGTACATAAGACACAGTAGAAAGCAAGTGAGAACATGATATAGGGAACATAGTAAGAGAAACAACACGAATAATAGAGAAGAAAAGTCATAAACGCTTAAATACTTTCTAGAAAACCCTAAATCGGAAAAAAAGAGTTTCTGAAAGTGATTTTCAAAAGAAAAAATTAGGGAAATCGTTTGAAAACCCCAAGTGTAGCATAGATACATAACAGATCTAAAGAGAATCGGAGAAAACCTCAAACAGCTAGGGTTTCAGATGAACCATAGAATGAGAAAGGCTTGGAAAAGGTCCAATCTAAGTCGGATAATGTCGGAATCAGACTCATGAGGCTAGGATATGCCGGAACCAGGCCGAAGATGGCTGAAAACCTCGAGTCGGTGGAGGTCTGAGTGAAGACCTTTGAGGTCTGGCCTCGAACCTTCAAGTATCAGGCACATAGGAGCAATATGAGATGAGCATAGATCATCCATAGTCTTAGAGGCCACGGATTCCGGTGAGTTAGAGGTTGAAAATGGTAGAAGGTAATTAGGGTTTCATGAACATTCGAGAGAGTTTGAGAGGGGGAGGGTATTCATAGGCGGCGGACTGGGTGAAATGGGGAATTAGGGTAGGTCGTTTGAGGTTAAAATGGTAAGGGGGAATCATGGCCATTGATCTATATGATCAACGGCCTAGATCTAAAAGGGTAGGTGGGAACCGGGTAGGGTCGTTTGAATTAGGTTATGGGTTGGGTAAGATTAAAAAATTGGGCCGGTCCAGTTGGGGTTGAGATTGGCTCAATTTAAGGGTTAAAAGTGAAATGTAAAAGGGGTTGTAATTGAAATAAAATGAGGCTAGATGTTAAATAACCAGTTTTACCCTTTTTATTTATAAAAAATAGTAAAATAATTTTAAAAATAAATTAAAAGCACTGGACCAATAAATAATATACAAATATTTATTAAAAATGTTGGAACCGATTTTATAATTATAAAAATGCTATTAATCCTAAAATAGGCAAAAATTACAATTATATGTAATTTAGCTTTTGAAATACCAAATAAATCTGTAAAAATATACAAAAATTAATTTAGCTATATTTTGGTATAAATATGAGAATACAATGAGTAAATCAATGAAATAATAATTTTTGGCAATGATTATTGATTTTATACTGTTAAAATAGGGTAATAAATTATTTTAAAAATATTTTAAAAATTAGAAAAAATAATAAAATACTCGGACATGCTTATATATGCCTGCATATATTATTTTAAAAGTATTTTGCATATAAAATATATAGAAAAAATTGGGTATCAACAATGGGTACCATGCAACCAAGATTCTAGAGAATGTTCGATCTTTAAGTTGGGAAGGGTTTGTGCAGAATCCAGATGATTATGTTGTTGAAATCGTTCTTGAGTTCTATGCCAATATCAATAAATCTGAGAGAACTTCGAAAATTGGTAGTTAGATTATTCCCTTCAACTCCGTAGTTCTAAATGATTTATATAATTTGAAGGACATTAATGATGAAGAAACTGTAATTAAAATTGACGGGAAAGATGAAATATTTGTGGCAAAAGCTTTTAAAAACCTCTGCCCAGATGGTGTTAGGAGTTATTATAAGAATTCTTGGAGTGTCGCTGGATCAAGTCACTGGAACATGTATTCTTGGAGTATTGCTGGATCATGTATTTGTTACTTCTTGATTAATGCCTTATCAGAATACATCTAATTACAATCTGGAAAGGGTAATGTTGATATATGCAATTCAAAAAAGTATATCTATAAATGTCGGGAGAATGATTAGTGATGAAATTATTGCTAATCGGTTTTCAAATGAGTCTAAATGTCTGTTTTTCCCATCAACCATTACTCGCCACACAAAAATGTTCTATATTTAAATGAGTAAATTTAGGAGGGTTCAAAGTAGTTATGCTATTGATCAAAGTTATCTTTCTACATTACAATCTCTGTGAGGCATTGAAAAAAGAGCTTTGGCCAAACAAGTTTTGAAAGTTCAGAATTAGAAACTAATGTGCAACCTATGAAAACAGAAACTAACATTGCCCCTGCGACTGTCTCATCGGATACTTTTGCTTGTCTGCAACAAATATTGCTAAAACAAGATGAGATGATAAGAAATGGGATATGTTTAAGAACGAGCAGGCAACGAGGATAACTCATGTCATGACAGAGTTGACACAGACGAGATCTAGTCAAACAATTATTGGCCAAACTCTAGAGAATCAAGCTGCCTACACATTTTCAATGATCCAAATGATGGGAAACTTAATGTGGAATATTGCTAATGCAGTAAGAAATTATAACATTCCAAATTTTTAGCCATATTTTGTTACAGATCCAGGCATGAGCAGCTTCAATGGCGAAGGTATCAGTCTACATCCAGCCTATGGACTCTCTATGTAAATGGCGTCACAACCTCCGATAGTGTTTTCAGAAATAGGAGAAGTATCTACTGCATTTCTAATGTCATACATCAGTCATCTTTTTTCAGAGGTGCCACCCTTTGATGACTTAACTACCATTGGCAGTCCTTCTAACTTCTTCAATGAAGGACCTTCGTTCCCTTCTCGACGTCCTGAGTTTGGTGAAATTAATGCTGAGCTTCAATTCTTCCAACATAATGGCACAAATATAAGCCACACTAACTCTTGAGTTGTTCATTCAGGAGAATGAACGATCCAAAATTCGGGGATAGTAAAAGTTTCTATTACTAGCTTTACACTTCTAGAGTGATGTAGGTGTATTGTTGTTTTGTTTCTAGGATGATGATGGTTCTTATGTTTTTGGTTGTTTAAGGAAGATAGGGACTTTGGCATGCTTCAACTGAGATATCTCTTTTTGTTAAGTAAATAGCTCACTAAATGCAACTTGTAAATAGCCTAAAATAACTAATACTACCTTTAAGGTTGGTCCTACCTATTGCTTTTAATAAATAATACCAAACTCTCAGGGAAAATGTAATGCATTCTCATGTATTTTAGGTCTCTGTTTTGTAGTTTTTTATGTGAAAATGTTAGTGTATGATGTATTCTCGTAGGCTTAGGCATTATGTTTTGAGGTTTTTTATATGACAATGCAAAACTTTACACATCTATGGAAAAGTGTGATCAAATATCATGTATTTGGCCAGTATATTTTGTGTTCTTTTATGTGATAATGCCAAAGTAAGATGCATTCTCATACACTTTAGCACTCCGTTTCTATGATATTTATGTGACAAAGCTAAATTATACACATATTTTTGTCACTTTATTTTGAATTCTTCTAATAGTTTCAAAGTTTAGCATAAACTATTTCACACATGTTTTCTGGTTAAGTCTCTTTATTATGCCATTTTGTTACAACTTTGTTTTTATATGTGTTTGAAATATATATATATATATATATATTTTGATCGTGAGGTATTTTTTTTTGTAACAACCGTAAGAATTTTTCAACTTAGTCTAGTGTATATAAAATTCTAACTCGTCTCTGTCAAATAATAGTATAGAAATATGTCAAACCCACGGAGATTGATTTATCTATTCTACAGATGTTTCTTATTTTAATTACTATTTGAGAAAATCAGAAAGCGTTGAGTTATAAATTAACTAACTAAAAATGCATAAAAAGAGCAATAGAAATATTTTGTTTTTTTTACAAATAGAATAAAAAGGTGTTGGGATCTTGACTTCACTTAATATTTCTATTAAATAGTAGAATTATTATTCCTCTATTTTTATTTCTCAAAAATGTATAAATGCCTCTCATGATTACAAATATATATTATTACTCAAGTTGAATAATTAATTACATTCCTCTCGGTTATACAAATTAATCTTCAAAATAGTAATACTCAAGAACTAGAAATATATGATTGAACTAAAACATGCTCTTGTTAATAAGTCCTTTTTGGTTACCCTACTTGTTATAACCGATTATTACATTATTCGCCTCTCTCGATTACAAATAAGTGTACAATTAATTATAACGTAAAAGAGATAGATATTACTAAATAAATATTAACATCTATCAATACTATAATTAACTATATTATTTCTTCCGCCTCTCTCGATTACAGAAATAATAAACAGTTAATATATAGTACAAGATAGATAGATGTTAATAAATTAAATAACGTCTAACTATAAAAGCAAATAAAAGTTAAATAAAAAGTTTTAGCTCAAGCATGTGAATTTGAGGAATAATATCTACTATTATATCGAAATATTAAGATCCGTCTTTCTCCCAACACAAGAAAAGTTACTCCATACTAGAATGTGACAAACCGACCTGTCGTCTCATTAGTTATCGCTCCATTTCTCCCATTTTATGCTTCTTCATGTTTCATTATCAGTATTTGATGTGTTATAGTTGATTTGGATTGGTTTTGGTAGAAAATGAGACACTTAGTCTCTTTTAAGAAGGCTTAAGTTGGAAAAGTCAACCGGATATTGACTTATGAGTTAGAGGGCTTGGATGTGATTTATGGCTATTCGGTTAGCTTCGGGGGATGATTTGTGACTTAGGAGCGTGATCGGAATTAATTTTGGAGGTCCGGTGTAGAATTAGGCTTGAATTGGCGAAGTTAGTATTTTGGCGAATTCCGGTTGATGGGTGAGATTTTGATCCAAGGGCCGGAATGGAATTACGAGAGTTGCAGTAGCTTTGTTATGTAATTTTGGATGTGTGTGCAAAATTTTAGGTCATTCGGAGGTGTTTTGGTAGGTTTTTTGATCTAATGCGAATTTCGGAAGTTTTTAAGAAACTTGGGCTTGAATCCGATATGATTTAATGATTTTAGAGTTGTTTGATGTGTTTTGATTATTGGAACCAGTTTGAATTATTTTTTAGGATATGTTGGCACTTTTGGTTAAGGTACCGGGTGTCACACCTCCTTTTTTCGCTACTGCACCCCGTAAAGGGTGTAATAAGGGGAGTTTTTCCAATTAAAGGACAATCGAAACGGGATTTATTATTATGAGTTGGAGTCGCCACTTGGGAGATTTACGGTGTCCCAAGTCACCGGTTTGAATCCCGAATCGAGGAAAAAAATGACTCCGTATTACAGTCTACGAATCAGAAATCCGGATAAGGAATTCTGTTAATCAGGGAGAAGGTGTTAGGCATTCCCGAGTTTCGTGGTTCTAGCACAGTCGCTTAACTGTTATATTCGGCTTAATTATCTGATTTTAGTATATGCTCAAACCTATGTGCATTTTTACCTTTTAACCGCTTTTGATTATTATTATTTTATAAGAATTGCAACGTCGTGAAAACACATCTCAAACCACGTCACATCAATGTACCCGTGGTTATTGACATATTTCGACCCCGTTGAGATTTGGATTTGGGTCACATAAATGTGCACCCGAGTTTAAGAAGGTAAAAATTGTTAAAATACGCGCCTAAAGAGTCTAACGCGTTATTATTTTTTGGGAAGGCCGTGAAATTCGCTGAACGGCCCATCCCAAAATCTGAGTATTTTAATACAACCATTTATCGAGGGCCCCGCGATTTATGTATTTTATTTGGCGAAGCTAGTCTCATTCTTTATTAAAAAGGTCAAACCTAAAGCGACTATGATTTTCTATTTTTATTCGTCTCTAATAACAAAAGGAAAAATCCTAATTAAATTGTTCAATATACTTATTGTGTCAAACCTTGGCTCCCAGTTAAGGAACAACCACATTGCTTATGAGGCTTCCCACAAACATGGACTTTTGTGTGAGCCCAAATGAAAATATAGCCCAGGATCGAGGCTTAAGCCATACATAAACAGAGAAGTTTCAATTCAATTCGATTTTAAATTGCTAACGGGCCCGAGTGGTCATTTACCTTACTTTTAACCATTAGACTCACCAACAAAGTGCCATAGATATATTACCAATTCGATTCCAGACTCCTTTTATTTTAAACACGTTTTGACTAAGTGAATTTCTTCAAGAGATGCACAAAGATCATAAATGAGTTAAGGTAATTGGAATTTAAAGTCAACACAAATGGAACCTAATTATACATTCATTAGATTAGCAAGAATGCTATTGATCCTGAAATTCGAATTCTCATTCCCTAATACTAGAAGCTGCTTAATTTTATAACAGAGTAACACATCAATTCCTATTTCAAACTTCAGAGGATGCTCAAAACTGAATTAATTAGTCTATACACTCCAAATCAGTACAAACTCGTAATTATCTAATAAGCATCATGGCTGAAATCTATAGCTAAATAACATTTGTGAGATTTCATGCGTGTATTGTAAAGCTGGCAGCCACATAATTGATAGGCTATCTTCAGTTATGAGTTTCCAATTTAAAACAGTCCCAAGGCAGTTCATTGCAAATTATAGATTCAATCATTCTAAATCACTTAAACAAACAGTCCTAATTATAGTCCATATTTAATTACACTGGATGACCAAATAGTCGCACAAGAATCACTCAAACGTAACAGAAAAATAAAAAGCAGCAGGACTATATCATAAACTCCAGTTTCATTTCATTTTTTCAGCATGAAATCTACATTGAAACCAACTCGAGTGTGTACCTGGATAATGGAAAATACAAGGAGAAGGAGGAATCAGCAGCAGGTAATAACAGCAGCAACATAACAAAAACAATAGCTTGAAATTCAGAATAACCAAAACCCAGTTTCAAACCAGAACTACACTCGACCACAGCCCAAAAACCAGCCTTTAAACCCACACAGCAACAACAGATACCCAAATAGACTCAACTGAGCTTGAACAAACTCAAAAGCAGAGTCAACAGACTTCAAAAATAGGTTCAACAATCAACAGGGAGCAGGAATCAGTGTCTAGGACCACAACTTATCTAGGAACCAATGGAACATTAACTTTTCAAGGTGTTTCTGTTTTTTTTTTCTCAGAACACTGATCTTAGACTGATTATGGACTGACTTAGGAACTTCAGACTATTTCTAGCTCTCAAAATTGATTTTCAGGATCCAAAAAAAATCAACCCCTTAACTCTGTCCCGACCTCCCCTATTTATGCTCATTCCAGACCCCTTATCCCCTTGGAATACTTAAACTAATACCTACACCATCTTTGCCTATGATATTCTCTTACAGCCCCACTACTATATGTCTTGTGTCATTTTTTATTCAAAGTTATGGGTGCCTATTTGTTTGATAAACTCCCCATACTAACATGCTTTGTTTCCTACTATCACTAAACAAATATAATATTTTAATGCTTAGTGGGCAAAACATTCAAATTAACCATTTTTCAAACCTCTAAAATCCCCAAATTACCCCTAGAATCTCTGCAACTTACTATCCTACCCCAAACCCTTTTAATTTGTACCAAACATATCAGATATAACCAGTTCAACTCATAAAATTCAGTCAGCAATTCAAGCTAAAACTTAGATTACATCAAATAGCATCAAAGTAAATACCAATGAATCAGAACAAAATCCTATTGAACTACCAAGAGCAATTTTGACTGACGCAAACACATGGGAATAAACTTTGAAACAACTTGCATTTCTAAATTAACCTCAGACAAAAAAGAAAGAACATTAACAATAACTGAACGGGGTTCTCTAAAGCTGGGAATATACGGATCAACACATAAAACATTCGACATTAAACAACTCGAAGAGAACAACTAAATTACAAACACAAATGGACTAATCGACGAAACTAGTTATAATATGCTAATCCATAGAGGAAAATTGGACCAGAGAAAGGGTCCGAAAGAGGAGGAGAAGATAATCGACAAAAATAATGAAAAATCAATCAAACAAAAATACAACAAACCTAAAACAAATAAAAATGACAAAATAGAACGGAAAAGGAAAGGAAAAATACCTCAAAATCAGAAACCAAACGAACTC
>MU718696.1:106462-153816 GCA_026770625.1 Nicotiana glauca
GGGTAGCATTTAGGAATATATACTAGATAGGAGATTGAATCCAAGCCGTTTGATCAACTCAGATCAACGGCTTGGATCGACTCGCCTATATGAAACAGGGTCGTTTGGTTTAGTAGGGGTATTGGGTTGGTCCGGGAAAGACGGGTCTGGGCTAGGGAGATGATTTCGACCGTTGGATATGCGAGATCCAATGGCTCAGAAAGGACGTGACCGATACGACGCCATTTGGTATGTCTGAGAGGCCTGGCCAATTGGACCGGGTTAGGCAAAATGTTTTGGGCCTGGATTTGGTAAAATTTGGACGGCCCAGTCAGTTTTTTTCTTTATTTTCATTTCCTTAATTTCTAATTAATAAAACCAAAATTCTATTTTAAATGATAAAATCAAAAGTTAACAAAAATGCTAATTAACTCCTAATAATAATTATCACATAATATTAAACACCAATTAAAAGTAAGCTCACACAATTTGGACATTAAATGCCGAAAATGCAAAGTACATATTTTTGTGATTTTTTGGTTTTTGTAGAACAAACTTAATTACTCCTAGTTGTAAAGTTAAGTCCTAAAAATGCAAATGCAATATATTTTTTTGTATTTTTTATTGATTTAAACAAATAAACATGTACACACAAACACAAATAATACAAGAAAAATAACACAAAGTTCACGACAATTGCAAACAAACAAAAAATATTTTATTTTGCATTTTGGGAGTAATTCTCATTTAGGGAAAAAATTACGTGCTCATAGCTGCCCCTCTTTGCCCGAAAATACGAAGAGTTTCCGTGCAAAGATAAAGTGAGCAATTACGAGCGATTTTTTCCCGTTTGAGTACTCCGTGTGAAGCATTTTTTGAAAGATTTGACCGAACCTTTGCTTCGAAGGTTTTCTACATATCCCTGGTTGAAAGGGAATCAGGTCAATGTAGTTCGGGAGTTTTGGTAGCTGGGACTACCATGGGACTGTGATTTTGCTATTTACTGCTGCTGTTGCTGCCGCTACCGCTTACCGACCTCCTTATTACACCAGGCTAAAACGAAAAATAAGAAGCTAGACTAAACTAGTCTATGAATTGCAAAACTTATCGAGATCTTCAACTGCTCTAATGTCTCTTGTTGATTTGTGTCTCTTCCGATGTTTCTTCACTTCTGACTTGACTCGTCGGCTTCTCTTGACTTAAACTTGAACTGCTTATTTCCTTCTTGTGATCTTCAAATTATTTTTATTAGAAGCTTGAACTGACAATTGCTGCCTTCCTTCGGATTTCTGAATTTTGGATTTATGCTGGGGGTTTCTGTTGTAATCCTCCACTTTACTGACTTCAGACTTCAATATATTCCTCTTTTATATGGGCGGACTCCCGACTTCAAAACTTGAAATGTAAGGACTTAAATGTATTCCTCTGTTATATGGGCGGGCTCCCAACTTCAACACTTGAAATTTAAAGACTGAAATGTATTCCTCTGTTATATGGGCGGGCTCCCAACTTCAAGACTTGAGAATGTAAAGACTGAAATGCATTCCTCTGTTATATGGGCGGGGTCCCAACTTCAAAACTTGAAATTTAAAGAGTGAAATGTATTCCTCTGTTATATGGGCGGGCTCCCAACTTCAAAACTTGAAATGTAAAAATTGAAATGTATTCCTCTATTATATGGGCGGGCTCCCAACTTCAACACTTGAAATTTAAAGACTGAAATGTATTCCTCTGTTATATGGGCGGGCTCCCAACTTCAAAACTTGAAATGTAAAGACTGAAATGTATTCCTCTGTTATATGGGCGGGCTCCTAATTTCATCCTTCAACTTGAAATGTATTCCTTTGTTATATGGGCGGGCTCCCGACTTCAACTTCAACTTCAACTGAAATGTATTCCTCTGTTATACGGGCGGGCTCCTGACTTCAATCTTCAACTTAAATGTATTCCTCTGTTATACGGGCGGGCTCCCGACTTCAACTTCAACTGAAATGTATTCCTTTGTTATACGGGCGGGCTCCCAACTTCAAAACTTGAAATGTAAAGACTGAAATGTATTCCTCTGTTATATGGGTGGGCTCCCAACTTCAAAACTTGAAATTTAAAGAGTGAAATGTATTCCTCTGTTATATGGGTGGGCTCCCAACTTCAAAACTTGAAATTTAAAGACTGAAATGTATTCCTCTGCTATATGGCCGGGCTCCCAACTTCAAAACTTGAAATGTAAAGACTGAAATGTATTCCTCTATTATATGGGCGGGCTCCCAACTTCAACACTTGAAATTTAAAGACTGAAATGTATTCCTCTGCTATATGGGTGGGCTCCCAACTTCAAAACTTGAAATGTTACTGAAATGTATTCCTCTGTTATATGGGCGGGCTCCCAATTTCATCCTTCAACTTGAAATGTATTCCTCTGTTATATGGGCGGGCTCCCAATTTCATCCTTCAACTTGAAATGCATTCCTCTATTATACGGGCGGGCTCTCGACTTCAACTTCAACTGAAATGTATTTCTCTATTATACGGGCGAGCTCCCAACTTCAATCTTCAACTTAAATTTATTCCTCTGTTATATGGGCGGGCTCCCGACTTCAACTTCAACTGAAATGTATTCCTCTGTTATACAGGCGGGCTCCCAACTTCAAAACTTGAAATGTAAAGACTGAAATGTATTCCTCTGTTATATGGGCGGGCTCCCAACTTTAATACTTGAAATTTAAAAATTGAAATGTATTCCTCTGTTATATGGGCGGGCTCCCAACTTCAAAACTTGAAACTTCAAACGTATCTGCATTCTATTACTGTTGTCCTTCTTTGCCTCGTAAACCATTTCCTTCTACTTGAAGTACCTTCTGTCAGAATCGCTTCCCTCAAAAACAAAAATCGTGTTGTCTTCCCTCGAAACTGTTGCGGATAACACTGTTGGGGAATTATTTACTTACCTATTGGGGATAACACTGCTAGGGGAATCTCCTTTCTTCCCCTTCTTTTTGTTTTTTCAAAACTACTTTCTTCAACTTTTATTTTCTCTCAACGATGCTGGGGATAAACTGTTATCAACTGGGAATAACGCTGTTGAGGATAACACTGCTGGGGGAATTTTCATTCCTTCAAAACTGGTGCTTCATACTTCCGAAAACTGCTGGGGATGACACTAGCCTTTTGCTTTTTCTGAACACAAGTTTCATCCTTTTGTTCTGTCCGCTGGGGATACGCCTTCCTTCGTTAAAACTTGTTATTTTCATTATTTCAACACTGTCGGGGATAACACTGTTTCAAAGACCGCTTCCCTTAAGACTGGTGTTATCTTTCTTCTTCCCCAAGTGGATACCTGACTTCCAAAAAATTTTCACAGTGAAAGGAAACTTTTCTGCCCCAGTTTGATAATCTTCCTTGTGTCATGCCTTTCCGCCATCAATGCCATTTCCTTTACCTGCTTCAAATCAAAGAAAATTTGCTAGTTTAAAACGTGGTGAGTGGTTGTGCCACTCCTGTTACGGATGGTCTTTCTTCTTTTCTTTCCCATGCTCCGCGCTCCATTACACTATCAAAACTTGCTGGGGATGATATAAATTGCTGGGGATGACATTCCTGCTGGTCTTAGAATGACTTGCCTTGCTTTACATTGTATGGCCATCTTGAAACTTGGCCGATACCTTCTGACCTTCTCGAGGATTCCTTATTCCAAACCTCTCAACCATTACTTCCAGTCTTCTTATCTGACTCCCACATTTCCTATGACAGTTGACTCTGCTTGAGGATCTCGCATGTTTTACTGACGAACCATTTTCTTCGTTCATCTGTGTCACTGAAAATACCTTTTATGTTGGGGATATCCCTCTTCCTTTTGTGGCATAGCTCGGGAACTGGCATTTCCCCGACCTTTGAGTCTCATATGAATTTCCCAAATCAGGCCCATCGCTCTTCGTGTTGTTTTTTTTCTTGATTTGTCCATGGGCCTTGGCTTGGAAGACTATAGCCTTTGATTTCTGCGGGGGATATCCCCCTTGACACTGGTCCATTCCTTTTGTCAATCTCCTCTTGCTGGGGATATCCTGCTTGACACTGGCTTTGCGTTTGTTCCTTCCTGGCTTATACCACTTGGATGTACTAATTAGATCTCGTCTTGCATAATTAGAAAGCTGATGGCAAATTTTGAAGTTATTTCTCACTTGTCTTGACCAAATAGACTATGTTGGGTAATTTTTTCGATGAAAGGAGAAAGATAAAAGGAACAAAAATGAAAGACAAAGGAAAAAGTTTATTTTCTAACAAGAAAAACCATAAAAACATATCAAACGCGGATACCAACTCTACTGGTCATGACATGCACATATGGCCTATCCTCCGTCGTTAATCGCCTTTCACAATTTTTGTCTGGTGATTTCCATCTGATTCTCACCCTTATTCGACTTGTAGTGCACGAAGGTTTTCACTATCAAGTCTCTCTCATTTTTATTTCTCTCAGTTTACAATCGCCTCATGGTGCCTGTGAAGGTTTTTACTGGTAAGACTCTCTCATTTTATTTCTTTTCAGCTAGGGATTGGGGTGTTACCGCTAAGACTCTCTCATATTTCTTTTCTGCTGGAGATCAGAGTCTTTTCTATAGGGAATCAGAGTGTTGTGTTCTGATAAGACTCTCTCATTTGTCTGACTTGGCATCTTTTGAAGACTGGTCAAAAGGTCTTTCTTTGGACCGTAATGTGGGATTTGGATAGGGCTAGAAAGAAAGGGTACTTGAAGGCTCAAAAACACATCAATTTGTTTTAAAATTACAACCTTCGGAACTAGATTTCTCAACAACAAACACAACTTCTGCCCCAGTTTCTTGCTTGGGGATTTTTTATTTGTTTTTGTTACACTATGACCGAGTTGTGAAGCGCCTACGTATCCTCTTTGAGGAATCAGATCAAACGTAGTTCCCAATTCCTCATTGTTCTAGTTTTCCTTTTAATCTTTTTCCTTTTTTCTTTTTCTTTTCCCTCTTTCTTTTCTTTTTGTTGTTTTTATGGTTTTCTTTTCTTTGTTTTTCTTTTTCTTCATCTTCCATGTTTGTATTTCCAATTTTTGCTATTGATTCCGAAGGAGGGGTATGAAAGAAATTAAATAAGGCTCAAAGGGGTAACGGAGGATAAAGTGTTTAGATAGCAGAACAAAATGCCTTCGTCATTCCAATCTTCAAAACATACCAAGTGCAAACAACACGATTAACATTCGCCATATCTTTTAAAGCACTTGTTGGGCAACACTCTCATTTTCATTACCGCGAACGACCCCTGTCAATTTGGCCAGCTTGCCTTTACGGTTTTCTTTATGTTTTACTTGACCTAGTTTCACATGACTCGGGCTCCAAATAATCTCAAACCATTCTTATTTCCTTTAAATATCCCGATCACCTCTCAATGGTTTTGTGATTAACTTTTAAGATTAGGCCAGAATTATGTGCACATGTCATGTCACTAGAGTTGACAGAAAAAGAACTATAGAAAGGAAATGACTAAGCAAAAGAAAATGTCTAGAGATAATAGCAAACAGGACATTGCATTAACCGACGAAACAACAACTCGAACAACAAAACAAACAAACTAAAATGGGGTTACAACCCTTAGAACAAACCTAGACAACATTAAATGAGATACTATGACCGAAGGGACTGGTCAAAATCAAAATATGGGAGTGTTTGATCTACAAACAACATCCAGATTATAACCCTGAAATAACCTGGACAAACAGAAATGACCACAGAATAAACCACCAAAAGCTCTACTCCAACTAACCAAGGAATGGAGCGTCTTCCCAATTACCCAACACGGCTTGTTAACCACTGAGCTTCGCCTTAATTTTGCCAAGACCACTATCTGCTTCAACATCTTCGGCTTTAGTCGACATCCCGAGGGGATTCACATTCTATTTATTACTGTCGTCGATCACAATTGCTCCTTCGTGAATCATTCTTTCTATTTCTCTTTTCAACAAACGACAGCTCTCAATGTTGTACCCCCGGACATTGGAGTGGTATGCGCATTGTGCAGTAGGATCAAAGTTTCTTACACGTCGGTCTGGAGTATATGCGGGGAGTGGCTCAATTAGGCCAGCATGCTTTAGCCTTTCAAACAGACTTGCACAAGATTCTTCGATAGGGGTAAGGGCCTTTTCTCATTTCAGCAACCTCTCATTCCTAAATGCCTAATTTGGCCTAAAACCTGATCCAGGAGGTTTTCGGTATGCTCGAGGGAATGGATGGGCATTTTGTAGAGCTGGGTATTTGAAAAGCGAAGTATGATTTTGGGGGTCTCGTGGAGATGAGTAGTGTTGGTTAGGGGAGTAGCGTTGGGAAAATATAGCTGGGTGATGAGTGATGGGGCTACTCGGATGGCTGGGAAAGCTGTCATAAGCGGGTAGATCTGGAGAGTACGGAGGATCACCCGTTATTGTGTTAGGTGTTTGGCTAAGGACGGAGTCCAGGCAGTTAGGTGGTGGCGGGGGTGGTTCTTTCCCAGCCATCCATGCCCGATACATGTCTGCCACATGTTGTCTTAACATTTTCACTTCTACTGCCAACCCATTGTTCTGTTCAACCAGCTGTTTCCGGTCATCTGAACCAATCCACTCACTTCTGGTGTTCTCTGCCATTGTTTTCTGCTTTTGTGTTGCAGGGAAGAGTTACCACTTTGAAACCACAACCAACCATCCTTCTGGATATGAACACAACAAAGTGAAGCCATCACGTTAGTGTTAGGGCATTTGACATATAGGTAAACACATAGCAGGGATGCAATGCCCCTAGGCAGTTAAACCTTTCTATCATGCATTTGCTTCAGTTACGTACGTCATTCCGGCTTCTTTTAATTGCGCTACTTTTGCAAATCTCCCAAAATTTCCTTTATATCTCATTCTCTTTTCGTTTTTCTATTATTCCCTTTTTATCTTTCTTTTTTAGTGGTGGTCGAATCTTATGTGGTTTGCCTACATATCATGTCCCCGCATGAATTAGACCATGCGTAGTTCTGACCAATAAAAGGTCAATAACAATAAAACTTTTTTTTTTGGAATTTTCATAATAAAACAAACTTGATTACAAAGTTTTTAAAAAAAAAACTGTCCATACTAGCAGACTTCGACGAAAAGACGACCTACAGACTCGAAAATCAAACAACCCACAAAAGAATTACAAACTTAAAAACAAACGGACAGATTCCTTTCCCTATATGCCAATTTTAAACAAATGACTGTTTTTGCAAACGTGGCCCCTTCCTAATTTCTCATGAATTTGAGGCCGGGGAGGATTTGTTTTATGACACTTGACAAACTTGTCCGTTCTTTTACGAAAATAGTCTTTCGACAAATAAAAGATACTCTAAGGCTATCTCGGCAAGAACGGTTTAATACACTACCGAAATTGGCTCGGCTTATTTTGACCAAATTTCGAACGGCATTCACTTGCCCACTGACTCTTTCCTTATTTTTAAAAACTTAAAATAAAAGACCGGGTTTTGCAAATACGGTACTTTTATCACCTCGGGGATGAAGATTTTAAGGCTTTGTGGGTCAACCGGCCAAAATCTAAAAATGACCCAAAGGTGGCTGTTTATGCAAAGTTAGCCTTCCGGCGTCCATTTCAGGAACATTCGGCTATATTTGATAAGAACGGCATCACCCGACTTATTTATAACAAAAATTAAAATTTGAATTTTTTTAGCAATTTTTGCAAAAGGGAAGGTTGGACCCGATGAGAGTTGCCTACGTATCTCACACCTTGTGAGATTCAAACCGGCGTAGTTCGCCCAAATAAAACTATGTTTTCGAAAACAAGACTATTTTTCATTGACAAACGACTATTTCGGAAAACATTACTCTTTTTGTATTTTCTTTTCAACAAACTAATAAAACTCTTTTAGTTTTTTTTTTCTTGACCAATAAAACAAACTATTTTTTTTATTTTTTTATTTTTTTTATTTTTTTTAAAACGAAATTTCTTTTCCCTTTTCCTTTTTTCATTTTTTCTCAAAAATTCGGCAGAGTTTCGACACTATTTTGACATTGGTTATTTTTTCCAAAACAGATAATTAACCCTCTACACTGTTATTTTTCTCTTTTTTTTTTCACAAATTTCCAATATTCCCGATTTTCAGAAGCCGAACGCATGCAAGTCTGAAGCAACTAAATGCGTAAAACAAACAGGATGCAGCAGGATGGTCTTTTTCAGTTCAGGTTGCCTGTCCTAGACGGACCCAACCCCTGTGTTGAGTCCCCTAAGTCAAATGCAACATGATGCAAACAAGCGTTCCTGCTAGGGATCCGGCATGAAGTCCAGTTATTCTAGGTTTAAAACCTGGGTATGTGTTCTAAACAGTGTACCCGAGCAGACAACTCGAGTCGAGGAGGGGGCTACATACCGGGGACCTGCGAGATCGTCCGGCTTTGTAACTTATCCGGCCTCTTTCTTATTTTAGGGTATGACACTAAAAGAATAGGGAGTCTCAACCAGTAAGCACATCCCCAGAGGTGAGAAGAGAAGGGTTTCGGCACAATTTATATACAGTTCAGATAATATCAAAGTGGTAAAGCACTTAGCATATTTAGCATGAAACATGTAGGAAAATCAGATAAAGCCAAATATAATAATTATTTTAAGCTCGAAATCTTAAACCCTGAACCAGAAGTTCTGGCTTGTTATCCCCAGTGGAGTCGCCAGAGCTGTCATACCTCCTTTTTCCGCTACTGCACCCCGTAAAGAGTGTAATAAGGGGAGTTTTTCCAATTAAAGGACAATCAAAATGGGATTTATTATTAGGAGTTGGAGTCGCCACTTGAGAGATTTATGGTATCCCAAGTCACCGGTTTGAATCCCGAATCGAGGAAAAAAATGACTCTGTATTACAGTCTACGAATCAGAAATCCGGATAAGGAATTTTGTTAACCCGGGAGAAGGTGTTAGGCATTCCCGAGTTCCGTGGTTCTAGCACGGTCGTTTAACTGTTATATTCGGCTTAATTATCTGATTTTAGTACATGCTCAAACCTATGTGCATTTTTACCTTTTAACCGCTTTTGATTATTGTTATTTTATAAGAATTGCAACGTCGTGAAAACACATCTCAAACCACGTCACATCAATGTACCCATGGTTATTGACATATTTCGACCCCGTTGAGATTTAAATTTGGGTCACATAAATGTGCACCCGAGTTTAAGAAGATAAAAATTGTTAAAATACGCGCCTAAAGAGTCTAACGCGTTATTATTTTTGGGGAGGGCCGTGAAATTCGCTAAACGGCCCATCCCAAAATTTGAGTATTTTAATACAACCATTTATCGAGGGCACCGCGATTTATGTATTTTATTTGGCGAGGCTCGTCTCATTCTTTATTAAAAAGGTCAAACCTAAAGCGACTATGATTTTCTATTTTTATTTGTCTCTAATAACAAAAGGGAAAATCCTAATTAAATTGTTCAATATACTTATTATGTCAAACCTTGGCTCCTAGTTAAGGAACAACCTCATTGCTTATGAGGCTTCCCACAAACATGGGCTTTCGTGTGAGCCCAAATGAAAACATAGCCCAGGATCGAGGCTTAAGCCATACATAAACAGAGAAGTTTCAATTCAATTCGATTTTAAATTGCTAACGGGCCCGAGTGGTCATTTGCCTTACTTTTAACCATTAGACTCACCAACAAAGTGCCTTAGATATATTACCAATTCGATTCCAGACTCCTTTTATTTTAAACACGTTTCGACTAAGTGAATTTCTTCAAGAGATGCACAAAGATCAGAAATGAGTTAAGGTAATTGGAATTTAAAGTCAACACAAATGGAACCTAATTATACATTCATTAGATTAGCAAGAATGCTATTGATCCTGAAATTCGAATTCTCATTCCCTAATACTAGAAGCTGCTTAATTTTATAACAGAGTAACACATCAATTCCTATTTCAAACTTCACAGGATGCTCAAAACTGAATTAATTAGTTTATACACTCCAAATCAATACAAACTTGTAATTATCTAATAAGCATCATGGCTGAAAGCTACAGCTAAATAATATTTGTGAGATTTCCTGCGTGTATTGTAAAGCCGGCAGCCACATAATTGATAGGCTATCTTCAGTTATGAGTTTCCAATTTAAAACAGTCCCAAGGCAGTTCATTACAAATTATAGATTCAATTATTCCAAATCACTTAAACAAACAGTCCTAATTATAGTCCATATTTAATTACACTGGATGACCAAATAGTCGCACAAGAATCACTCAAACGTAACAGAAAAATAAAAAGCAGCAGGACTATATCATAAACTCCAGTTTCATTTCATTTTTTCAACATGAAATCTACATTGAAACCAACTCGAGTGTGTACCTAGATAATGGAAAATACAAGGAGAAGGAAGAATTAGCAGCAGGTAATAACAGTAGCAACACAGCAAAAACAACAGCTTGGAATTCAGAATAACCAAAACCCAGTTTCAAACAAGAACTACACTCGACCACAACCCAAAAACTAGCCTTTAGACCCACACAGCAACAACAGATACCCAAATAGACTCAACTGAGCTTGAACAAACTCAAAAGCAGAGTCAGCGGACTTCGAAAATAGGTTCAACAATCAACAGGGAGCAGGAATCAGTGTCTAGGACCCCAAATTATCTAGGAACCAATGGAACAATAACTTTTCAAGGTATTTCTATATTTTTTTTTCTCAGAAAACTGATCTTAGACTGATTATGGACTGACTTAGTAACTTCAGACTATTTCTAGCTCTCAAAATTATTTTTCAGGATCCAAAAAAAATCAACCCCTTAACTCTGTCCCGACCTCCCTTATTTGTGCTCATTCCAGACCCCTTATCCCCTTGGAATACTTAAACTAATACCTACACCATCTTTGCCCATGATATTCTCTTATAGCCCCACTACTATATGTCTTGTGTCATTTTTTATTCAAAGTTATGGGTGCCCATTTGTTTAATAAACTCCCCATACTAACATGCTTTGTTTCCCACAATCACTAAACAAATACAATATCGTAATGCTTAGTGGGTAGAACATTCAAATTAACCATTTTTCAAACCTCTAAAATCCCCAAATTACCCCTTGAATCTCTGCAACTTACTATCCTACCCCAAACCCTTTTAATTTGTACCAAACATATCAGATATAACCAGTTCAACTCATAAAATTCAGTCAGCAATTCAAGCTAAAACTTAGATTACATCAAATAGCATCAAAGTAAATACCAATGAATCAGAACAAAATCCTATTGAACTACCAAGAGCAATTTTGACTAACACAAGCACACGGGAATAAACTTTGAAACAACTTGCATTTCTAAATTAACCTCAGACAAAAATGAAAGAACATTAACAATAATTGAACGGGGTTCTCTGAAGCTGGGAATATACAGATCAACACATAAAACATTCGACATTAAAAAATTCGAAGAGCACAACTAAACTACAAACACAAATGTACTAATCGACGAAACTAGTTATAATATGCTAATCCATAGAGGAAAATTGGACTAGAGAAAGGGTCCGAAAGAGGAGGAGAAGATAATCGACAAAAATAATGAAAAATCAATCAAACAAAAATACAACAAACCTAAAACAAATAAAAATGACAAAATAGAATGGAAAAGGAAAGGAAAAATACCTCAAAATCAGAAACCAAACGAACTCCGATCAGTCAAAGCTTTGACTCGAGCTTTTGAGGCCAAAACGGACCTTAATCGAGTGTTGTCGACTAAGAATACTTGACTAAGGTCGATTGTGACCTCAAATTATTTTTGGTTCTTCTAGGGCTCGGGTTCTTTTAAAGTTTGCTCAGTCGATTTGAAAATCGACGAGCTCTGGCTTGGTTCAAGTGAAAATGGTGTTGTATTTGGGATGAGGGAGGTTAGGGGGCTTAGTGGTGTAAGCTTGGGAAAGTTTGGAGTCGGCGCCGCCACCAAGGGATTTTGTGGCGGCACTAGGGTTCTTGACTGTAATTGGATATTCGAGAGGATGGACCAAGATTCGAAGGAAACTAATGTTGGTTTTGGTATGAGGGAGGTCTAACGGTGGTATGGTGTGATTCTGGTGGTTGTTATATGAACTAGGGTTTTGGACGGGGATCTTCGATCGATTATTCGAAGGGACTGGTCAGGATTCGAAGGAAACTGATAGTGGATTGGAGATGAGGAGGTTATGGGGAAGAATTGGTGTAATTTTGGAGGTCTTTGGTAACTGACCGCCGCCGTGGGCGATTTTCGGCGGGCGGTCAGCGGCGGAGGGAGACGATCTGTCTCTGAGGCTTAGAGAGACAAAGAGGGGGGGGGTTGGATTGAGGGGCTGGGTAGCGTTTAGGAATATATACTAGATAGGAGATTGAATCCAAGTCGTTGGGTATTTTTTTAGTAGGGGTATTGGGTTGGTATGGGAAAGGCGGTTTCGGGCTTGGGAGATGATCTCGATCGTTGGATATGCGAGATATTGGAACTTCTAAGAGTCCTGGCCAATTGGATCGGGTTAGGCAAATGTTTTGGGCCTGGATTTGGTCAAATTTGGACGGCCCAGACCGTTTTTTCTCTTTATTTTCATTTCCTTAATTTCTAATTAATAAAACCAAAATTCTATCTTAAATGATAAAATCAAAAGTTAACAAAAATTCTAATTAAATCCTAATAATAATTATCACACAATATTAACCACCAATTAAAAGTAAGCTCACACAATTTGGACATTAAATGCCGAAAATGGAAAGTACATATTTTTGTGATTTTTCGGTTTTTGTAGAACAAACTTAATTACTCCTAATTGTAAAGTTAAGTCCTAAAAATTCAAATGCGACATATTTTTTTGTATTTTTCATTGATTTAAACAAATAAACATGCACACACAAACGCAAACAATACAAGAAAAATAATACAAAGTTCACGACAATTGCAAACAAACGAAAACTATTTTATTTTGCATTTTTTGGGAGTAATTATCATTTAGGGAAAAAATCACGTGCTCACACCGGGGGCCTCGAGGTGATTTCGGATGGTTAACGGGAAGTTTGAAGTTGAAAAATGCAGCAGAAATTGCAACAGCAGTTGCAGACCAAATTTGTTCATCGCGATCGCAAACCTGGGGCTGCGATCACATAGAAGGAAAATGGAAGGTCAGATTTTTGTTCATTGCGATCGCGGTTAGACGTTCGTGATCGCATAGAGTTGGATGGTGAAGCATCGTGTTCGCATTTGAAGGTCCGCGATCGCGGATCAGTGGAGCTTAAGGCATCACAATCACGTGTCTTGCACCGCGATCGCGTAGAGTTAATTGCGGAACCGGGAATGTTGTTCTCCGCGATCGCGTGGCTTGGACCGAGATCGCATAGGGTTAAATTTAGGGGCTTGAATTTTGTTCTCCACGATAGCGTGCCTTGGATCGCGATCGCATAGAAGGAGCTACAGTGATCTGGGCAGAATGTTAAAAGCATTTCATTCGCGAACTCAACCATTTTCCACCATCTTGAGAGCTTTTGGACGGGGATTGAAGGGAGTTTCAACTGGAATCGATTGGAGGTAAGTTTTATGAATCAAATACATGATTTTATTGAAGAATCATGCTTGAAATTCATGAAAATATAGCCAAATTGTAAGAAATTAGGGCTTGAGTTTGAAATTATAAATTTGAGATTTGAGGGGCCTTTTGTGGTCTGATTTGAGAGATTTTTTGTATGTATAGACTTGTGGCGAGATAAGGAACCCGATGATGTAAAAATTTCAAAGTTTCGAGACGTGGGCCCGAGGCTCGGGTTTTGCTAATTTAGAGATTTTTGCTATTTTCAGTTATTTTCGATTGGGTATTGTTCCTATAGAATTATGTGATATATTCATTGTGGTTTTGGATAGATTCGACACACGCAGAGGCCAATTCGAAGGGCAAAGGCATCGCGAGTTAAAGAAATTGTCGGTTCGAGGTGAGTAATGATTTTAAATGATGTCCTGAGGGTTTGAAACCCCGGATTGCACAATGTAGTGCTATGTTGAGATGAGACACGCGTTGTATGACGAGCGCGGGGTCATTTACTATTTGAAATTGTGACTTGGTCCATCCCGGTTGATATTTTACCGCGTATTTGATAAAGACTTGTTGTTTTTCACCATGATTTGGGCTTATTGCCATACTTAGGCTTCGTACCGACTATTTGAAACCCTTTGTGAATTTCCATCATTGTTTCCTCACTAATTGAAATATTATTTGTACTCAGTCCAATTGAATTATACTGTTTCATGAACTCAGCTATATTTTTACTCAACTTGAGATTTAAATGATATTTGAATTGATGTTGAGCTGAGCACTATTGTTTTACTGTTGCCCAAGGGGCTTATGATTATTTTCTTGACTGATTGAGGCCGAGGGCCATATGTGAGGATATGTTGAGTGATGTGAGGAGACTTTCGAGCTTCGAGTGTTATGTGAGGAGGCTTTTAGGCCTCTAGTGATGTGAGAAGACTTTAAGGCCTTATGTTGATGTGACAGGCTTTAAGGCCTTATGATGATATAGCGCTTGAGCTGTAGGAGCCCCTCCGGAGTCTGCACCCCCACAGTGAGCGCGGGTACCCAGGTGAGTTGGGAGTGAGCCCGAAAGGATGATATTGTACTTTGTGAGTTGGGAGTGAGCCTGGGAGGCTGATGTTGTACTATGTGAGTTGGGAGTTAGCCCGTGGGGATGATACTATACTGACAGTTTGATATTGAGCCCAAGGGGCAGGTTTCTGAATCGATATTGAGCCTGAGGGGTAGGTTTCTGGTTATTTCTTACTTGTTTAAATTACTTGTCTTAACTGTTTTGAAAGAGATTTATTTGATACTTCACGGTTTTATTGTAAAATTGATTTTACTGATTAAGATAGTATTATTTGTGCCTTTATGAGATTTCATGCTTTCAGTCATTATTTATTTTTATTACTCACTGTGTCGGAGTACTCACATTACTCCCTTTACCTCGTGTGCAGATGCAGATATTTGTTCACCCGGTAGCGGGTTTTGAGCTGATTGAAGATTTTGCTATCGTAGCTGAGCAAGGTGAATGCAGTGTTCGCGGCACCGGGCTTCTTCCTTTGATTCTAAATTCTATTTTGTATATTACTGGCGTTGTCGTTGTATTTAGTAGACTCTGTAGTAGCTCATGACTTGTGACACCCCGATTTCGGGCTGAGTCGGGATGGTTTCCTTATTTTATCATATCTATTCCGCACTTATGATTATATTATCCATGTTTTAGACTTATTCATGCTAAGTAACTGTTAAAAGAGGTATTTTTATTTCTATTGGCTGGCCTTGTCTTCACTAGAGGCGCCATCACGATCGGGTTTGGGAATTGGGTCGTGACAAGTTGGTATCAGAGCCTAGGTTACTAGGTCTCACGAGTCATGAGCAGGTTTAGTAGAGTTGCGCGGATCGGTACGAAGACGTCTGTATTTATCCTCGAGAGGCTGCAGAACCCTTAGGAAAACTTCACATTCTTTTATTCTTATCGTGCGTCCTTGATTCAGCTTGAAAAAAACTCTTGAAATTCCTTCCACGTGTTCGAACGCGTGCATCACCGCTTAGAATTTGATGTGCCTTGATGGCTTGTGATTTCCCGATCGAGGGGTGAGATGTAATCTCCATGAGTATATATTGGTCCAGTCTGGAGGACTTGAGGCCTGATACTTGCCTATGGCTTAAGCACTGAAGTGCTGATTGTGCGAGCAAGTATTTTGAACTTACATGTCTGGTATTGTCCCTATTAGTGGGAATGATGGCTGGATAGCTACGTGATGAGTATGTTAGTACTGCGAGATGTATCTATATGACCTGGAAGTGACGAGAGAGTTCTACTGAATGATAGATGAACTATTGAGTGTATGATTTCCATTGTGATAGGATGTGTAGACCCGAGTTATGGGTGCGTGAAGAATCTTTTCATGTATCCTATTTGGAGTGAAGTAAATTTTATGTTACGGTATGAGTTTAGACTCAGGAAGGTTAAGTGATTGTGCAATGTGTATGATAGTGGAAGGTATACAAAAATATTAACTAAAGGTAAAGCTAATGGGTAATTGTCTTATGAGGGGAAACTATTTGTCATACTAGTTAGATAAGTCTGAGAGCTGAGATTGCTTCTGTAAATGTATTATGACGAAATCTCTTAGTCGAGGAGCCCACCTTGAAGGGCAAAAACATTAAGGAAAGAAAATGTTCTTACTTGGTTGAATAGCCCAATAATGGAGGATCGAAAGGTATTTTCTATGTGTTATGATTCAAATAGGTGAAATGCCTGTCCATGTAGCAATTTTGATAATATAATACATGTAATATTGAGATTAATGTTGTTGATATACATTGTGATGCTTTGTTAAGTTGTGGATGTGTTGTTAGGATGGTTTTGGTAATTCTCCTGCAGGTGGATAGGCCCAATTACAAAGGAGACTTTGCCGGAATTTTTGAAAAATTTGGGACTTAGTAAAAATTTGGTCGCCTAGAGAATGGGCTTAACTGTTATGTGAGTGAACGCAAGAAATGCAGAAGAGTTAAAATTTCAGATGATTTGTGTTTCCGCAAGCTTATGAAGGAGTGAATTTAATCTCACTATGGTATTACGACAGCAATAGAGTATGTGCGTTGTAATTATTGAGTGCGTTTTGATCTATGACTTTAAGCCAAGTTGGGGAGTTGCTATGAATTAAGTTGATTGCACGGTTATATGCTATATTGGTTCCAGTTTGAGGCTTGTTGGTGAGTCAGTTATGACTTACGGAGATTAAGGTCGATCAGGCGAGGAACTGGCCCGTTTTTATGCTATTCCAGGAAGGACGGATGCTATTACTTCAGATGCAGTTATTACAAGAATTGTTTCAGAAGCTTTTAAGAATCTTAGGCTTGAATCCGATGTGATTTAATGGTTTTAGCATTGTTTGATGTGTTTTGATGATTGGAACAAGTTTTAATGATGTTTTAGGATATGTTGGCACTTTTGGTTGAGGTCCCGGTGGCCTCGGGGTGATTTCGAATGGTTAACGAGAAGTTTGAAGTTGAAAAATGCAACAGAAATTGCAACAGCAGTTGCAGACCAAATTTGTTCATCGCGATCGCAAACCTGGGGCTGCGATCGCATAGAAGGAAAATGGAAGGTCAAATTTTTGTTCATCGTGATCGCGGTTAGAG
This sequence comes from Nicotiana glauca, assembly GCA_026770625.1. Taxonomy (NCBI): domain Eukaryota; kingdom Viridiplantae; phylum Streptophyta; class Magnoliopsida; order Solanales; family Solanaceae; genus Nicotiana; species Nicotiana glauca. The sequence continues at coordinate 123,623 of MU718696.1, forward strand.
GTTCGCGATCGCATAGAGTTGGATGGTGAAGCATCGCGTTCGCATCTGGAGGTCTGCGATTGCGGATCAGTGGATCTTAAGGCATCGCAATCGCGTGTCTTGCACCGCTATCGCGTAGAGTTAATTGCGGAATCGGGAATGTTGTTCTCCGAGATCGCGTGGCTTGGACCGTGATCGCATAGGGTTAAATTTAGGGGCTTGAATTTTTTTCTCCGCGATAGCGTGCCTTGGGTCGCGATCGCATAGAAGGAGCTACAGTGATCTGGGCAGAATGTTAAAAGCATTTCATTCGTGAACTCAACCATTTTTCCACCATTTTTGGACTTCTTGAGAGCTTTTGGACGGGGATTGAAGGGAGTTTCAACTGGGATCGATTGGAGGTAAGTTTTATGAGTTAAATACATGATTTTATTGAAGAATCATGCTTGAAATTCATGAAAATATAGCCAAATTGTAAGAAATTAGGGCTTGAGTTTGAAATTATAAACTTGAGATTTGAGGGGCCATTTGTTGTCCGATTTGAGAGACTTTTGTATGTATAGACTAGTGGCAAGATAAGGAACCTGATGATGTAAAAATTTCTGAGTTTTGAGATGTGGGCCCGAGGCTCGGGTTTTGCTAATTTCGAGATTTTTGCTATTTTTAAGTTATTTTCGATTGGGTATTGTTCCTATAGCATTATGTGACATATTCGTTGTGGTTTTGGATTGATTCGACGCACGCGGAGGCCAATTCGAGGGGAAAAGGCATCGCGAGTTAAGGAAATAGCCGGTTCGAGGTGAGTAATGATTTTAAATGATGTCCTGAGGCTTTGAAACCTCGGATTGCATAACATAGTGCTATGTTGAGATGAGACACGCGATGTATGACGAGCGCGGGGTCATTTACAATTGGAAATTGTGACTTGGTCCTTCCCGGTTGATATTTTACCGCGTATTTGATTAAGACATGTTGTTTTTCACCATGACTTGGGCTTATTGCCATACTTGGGCTTCGTGCCTACTATTTGAAACCCTTTGTGAATTTCCATCACTGTTTCCTCACTAATTGAAATATTAGTTGAACCCAGTCCAATTGAATTATACTGTTTTATTAACTCAGCTATATTTTTACTCAACTTGAGATTTAAATGATATTTGAATTCATGTTGAGCTGAGCACTATTGTTTTACTGTTGCCCAAGGGGCTTATGATATTTTCTGGACTGATTAAGGCCGAGGGCCATATGTGAGGATATGTTGAGTGATATAAGGAGGCTTTCAGGCCTCGAGTGTTATGTGAGGAGACTTTCAGGCCTCGAGTGATGTGATAAGGCTTTAAGGCCTTATGTTGATGTGACAGGCTTTAAGGCCTTATGATGATATAGTGCTTGGGCTGTAGGAGCCCCTCCGGAGTCTGCACCGCCACAGTGAGCGCGGGTACCCTGGTGAGTTGGGAGTGAGCTCGAGAGGCTGATATTGTACTTTGTGATTTGGGAGTGAGCCCGAGAGGCTGATGTTGTACTATGTGAATTGGGCATGAGCCCATAGGGCTGATACTGTACTGAGAGTTTGATATTGAGCTCGAGGGGCAGGTTTCTGATTCGATATTGAGCCCGAGGGGCAGGTTTCTAGTTATTTCTTACTTGTTGAAATTACTTGTCTTAACTGTTTTGAAAGAGATCTATCTGATACTTCATGGTTTTATTGTATAATTGATTTTACTGATTGAGATAGCGTTATCTATGACTTTGTGAGATTTCATGCTTTCAGTCATTATTTATTTTTATTACTCACTGAGTCGGAGTACTCACATTACTCCCTGCTCCTCGTGTGCAGATGCAGGTATTTGTTCACCCGGTAGCAGGTTTTGAGCTGATTGAAGATTTTGCTATCGTAGCTGAGCAAGGTGACCGCCAGCGTTCGTGGCACCGAGCTTCTTCCTTTGATTCTAAATTCTATTCTGTATATCACTGGCCTTGTAGTTCTATTTAGTAGACTCTGTAGTAGCTCATGACTTGTGACACCCCGATTTCGGGCTGAGTCGGGATGGTTTCCCTGTTTTATCATATTTATTCCGCACTTATGATAATATTATCCATGTTTTAGACTTATTCATGCTAAGTAACTGTTAAAAAATGTATTGTTGTTTCTGTTGGCTGGCCTTGTCTTCACGAGAGACGCCATCCCGACCGGGTTTGGAAATTGGGTCGTGACATGGAATTAGTACTAAAAATGAAAATATTCTTGTCCATTAAATAAGAAAATAGAAAAAAACATTCAAGAAGAATAATTTCCCCTATTTAATTAAAAACAGGAGCTAGAGTAATTTCCTACACTGAAATTTATTTAGAGACAACAACTAAACCAATATTGTGATTTAAAATAAAAGATAACTCGATACTAGTTAAAGAAATAAAATAGAGAAGCTTATTAAGAATCTGGATTCAAACTTTAGCTCTAAGCTTTTTCTCTAAATGCGATGCCTTCTTCCGATTGGGAAACATCTTCTTATATGAGAAACATTCATGATGACTTCTCGATTTGGTGCTAGATTTCCATGGAAAATCTAGATTTTGAATCTACAGAGAAGAATTCTGTCATTCTAAGTTTAGATTTCATCATGGAAAATCGATACTTGGTGCATTGTCACGGCAGTAATGAATCATAGCTCAATCTTACACTTCTTGTTGTATTTTTCTTGAATATTTGTTTTTCTTTTTTCAGATTGCGCATAACAATTCTTCTATAATCATTCCTGCAAAATAAAGTTAAAAATATGGAGAAAACATGATAATTTATATGTTTTTATGAGAGAAATTATGTGGTTAACATGTGGTAAAATACACTTTTCACTGATTGACACTCTGATATCTTATTATATTCATCAGGACCAATACCACACACAAGAATTTTCTTTGCTTGAAAATTCTTTTCAATGGCCTTTCTATCAGCATCATTGAATTCTTTCCTTTTCTTTAGAATGGCAACAGCTAGATCACCAAGGTTCTTTGTAGGGACAAAAGGTCCAACATATTACATCCCATAACTCAGAGTCTTCAGCCATGATAAAGTCATGCATCCTAGTTTTCCACCACCCATAGTATTGACCATTGAACCTATGAGGTTTGTACATTGACTGGCCTTCTTCGAAGTTTGGAGGAGCATTCATGAGGATCATTTCTAGGTGTTAACCTGATAGAAAGACCTACTCTGATACCAATCGATAGAATATATGGGTCCACCAAGTTCTATAGAGAACCAGGTTCTCTATCAGGTTCGACGGTTACACGCACACAGAGAACCAAAAGTTAAATGACAGGAGGAATTTTACGTGGAAAATCTCCAACTCAACGGGATAAAAACCACGACCTACCCTTGAAGGATTTCAACTTCACTACTGGGCAACTTTCAGATTACAGCCTATGCAACATGGAAATTAAACTCTTAATTACGTCACTAACTTGTAATAAACCTATTACAAAGACTTTGAAACTTGACTAACTCTAGCCAAGACTTAAACACGTAGGTTAATGGTGTCGCGACCCAAAATTCACTAAGGGCCGTGATGGCACCGGACACCACTGTCCATTGAATGAATAATGTTTCTAAAATCACTTCTTTTATACATTTAAACAATAAATAATAAGTTCCATTGAATGAATAATGTTGTCTTTACAAAACTACAGAACAATCCCGAAATTATCCCAGAACCCGGTGTTATAAGTGCATGAGCAATTACTAAGAAATCCAATAAAGTACAATAGATGTCCAGAATACAAACTTGGACATAAAGTAAATACAATACACTGAATGGGACTCTGTTGGTTGCGGGTCGTCTCGAGGGATACAACTCACCTAAGTCTATGTATCATCCATACTGCTACGCCCATTAGGCCACTAGAGGCACATGAGCTTTAGCAACAAAAATGCATAGCAAGTATAGCATGAGTATAAAAATAACGTGTACTCAGTAAGTATCCCGCCTAACCTCGAAGAATTAGAGACGAGAGGTCGACTTCGACAGTTACCAGTGGTCTGATAATAAAATACCAATTGTACAATAAATAAAGGATTTCTATAAACCTGGCTATTACTCAATAGAATAGAGCAAATAAACAATTTTTTTATTCTTAGGGAAATTTCCAAATCTGTTTTCGTCATTTATACATTTATTCTCAATCTGAGACAGCAATGTCCTCATTTATAAATATCAAGGCAAGCAGTACAAGCATGCGCAAATCATGCCGAGGTTGTACGGCCCGATCCAACAATATTTAAACCGTGCACTGCCAGAGGGTCGAATGGCGCGATCCATAGATGCATCTATTACCCCGCTAGCGAATCATACATGCGACATAGGTACAAATATAAACACACATTCAAATAGTCAGTGAAGACTGCATCATGGAAACAGTTATTCAAGGAGATGTAAATTTCTTTTTTTACAAGTCAAGAATATGAAGTTTAATTCTTTTAGAAAGTCATTTGCCACTTCGGTATGATTAAAACAATTTAAACTATCAATAAGGTTACAATTATCACAAGTAAAACATGATTTTGGGTCTTAGACTACCCAGACATAAGAACGATAGTAGCTACGCACGGACTCTCGTCACCTCGTGCATACGTAGCCCCCAAAAATAGGAGCACATAACCAATTAACTCACTTATGGGGACAATTTGCTCTTACAAGGTTAGAAAGGAGACTCACCTCGCTCTGAAGTTCCATAACCATTATTCCATGCCCTTCTGAAAACTCAAATCGATGCACATTGCTCCAAAACTATCGAATAATTATATAAACTCATTAATATATGATCAATTACTCATTATAATTCAATTTATAACAATTCATAACCTCGATCGAAAAGTTTACAAAATTAACCACGGGTCCACGTGCCCGAATTCTGAAATTTTTCGAAGATAAAGTCTACCCATAACCTCACAAACTCAAATATATAATTTACTCCCAATTTCATGCCTAAATCGTAGTCAAATTCCAAGAATACCAAATTTCTAGATTTTTCTTCAAAACCTCAACTTTCACAAATTTCCCATGATTTTCCATGTTAAAATCTAGATATAATCCAAGTAATTAACTTGCAATTGGTGGGAATCATTTACCTTGACATGGATAATGAAAATGGAACTCCAAAATCGCTCCTAGGTCGGCTCCCATGGAGGAAATGAGATGAAATGAGCCAAACCCATTTATTTACACTTATACGCTTCCCAAATGACTCCTCTTCGCGTTCAAGAGAACCCCGTCGCGTTCACAATGAAGAAAATTCCCAAAAACCATTTTTCAAACTCTTCTCACACAGCCTCTAGTATAATAGCCATAAACTTTTGTACAAATCTCAAAATGACAAATGGTTAAATGTTTTGAAAACTAGAAACTAATATCTACAACTTTCATGTTTTGGAAATTTCTCAATTCCTTATAGATTTTGCGATATAACTTCTAAAGTCAGCCATGTGCAACACAAATTTCTTCTTTATCTTTCCGAACAGCTTGTAGTGTACTAGCCATAAATTTTTGTACACAAATCCAAATTCTAAATAATTTACATTTCTGAAAACTAGACACAAAGGGTTACAATTGTCATCTTTAGATAATCTCCAAATTATTTATAGATTGCGAGATATAAGCCTCCAAAGTCAGACCTGTGCAATAGAGATTTCGTTCTTTGCGAACGCGAGGATCCTTCGCGAATGAGAAGAACAATGTCCCTGAAGCCAAATCCTTCTTCGCGAATGCGGGAGTATCTATTGCAAAATAGCCCGAAATGATCTAAGACCACCCCAAAACACACCCGAGGCCCCCGAGACCCCATCCAATCACACCAACCAGTCCCATAACATAACACGGGCCTGCTTGAGGCCTCAAATCACATTAACCAGGCTAAACCATGAATCACACTCCAATCTAAGCTTAGCGAACTTTAGAATTTCAAGCTTTCATATTCGATGCCGAAACCTATTAAATTATGTCCGATTGACCTCAAATTTTGCACACAATTCATATTCGACATTAGAGACCTACTCCACTTTAGGAATCGAAATCCGACCCCGATATCAAAAAGTCCACTTCCGGTCAAACTCCTCAATAACCTTCAAATTTCTATATTTAGCCAAATGACTCCAAAATGACCCACGGACCTCCGAATTCACTTCTGATCATGCTCCCAACACCAAAATCACCATATGGAGCTATTCCAAGACTTGAAATCCCAAACGGACATTGATAACACTGAAATGCACTTCAATCCAAACTTATGAAATTCTTCCCAAAAATGCTAACTTCCACAATGGGTGCCAAAATATTCTCGGGTCTTCCAAAACCCGATCCGGACATACGCCCAAGTCCGAAATCATCATAGGAACTTGATGGAACCTTCGAATCCCAATTTCGAGGTCGTTTACTCAAAAATCCAATCTTAGTCAATTCTTTCAACTTAAAGCTTCCGAAATGAGAATTCTCTTTCCAAATCAACTCCGAACTTCCCGAAATTTAATTTCGACCATGCGTACAAGTCATAATACCTGAAGTGGAGCTACTCATGCCCTCAAACTGCTACACGACGCGCTAGATCTCAAAACAACCGGTCAGGTTGTTACATTCTCTCCCACTTAAATATACGTTCGTCCTCGAACGTGCTAAGAACTACGCCGGAGTTGTCCGAAATCATTGTTTAACACCTCGTGCACCTACCCGTGCTACTACAACCCAGTTGAGCACATTAGCTCAATCAATTATGAAGATATTCCCTTTTATTCAAGCAAATAAGCTTAGAGACTAATTCCAACATCCGGAATTCTCTGCCAGGCCTGCTTCCAATATATGAACACTATATAAAATACTATACGAGGTACCAGAACATGACGGCATGCCTTTGCTGAATTCTCACCATGCACCACATCATTCACAGGACCATAATAACATTCTCTGATCATAATAACCGACATTCCTCGATTCTGATGCTCACAATGCACCTCATGATATATAAGTCTTGTTCCAACTCTCGCAATACTGCCATGACGGAAAAGATTTGTAGAAAATCATAACCAACTGTCGAGTCAACAAATCAATGAGTCTATACTTCTAACAAGAACCGTTACCTCATTCTGAACCAATTAATGATCTTTGCTCTTTAATATACTTCATATATCCGACTACACTGATCCTAGATCCAACAATCTCGTCTCACCCAGTACGAACTGCTCAGGCAATAAGCCACCCCGGTCATGATCAAAAGTCTTTTATGATACCTTAACGTGCCAATAGGTGACAAGCTCGAACGTGATACATAAGGAAAATGAACTCTAGAAGGGACTACTCAAATCACGCAAACTAATATGAACTTTCCTTAGAAAATGGGAAATAAAACACAAAAAAATAGATATAGGGAACTGTACTCAACATTACACTGTCGCGGCGTGCAACCCGATCCAAACAACATACTCATGGCGGCATGCCACCCGATCCACACATAAAATTTACATAAGAAGATACACACCGAGCAAAATCACTCATTACTACAAAATACCGAATATCGGCCACAAGCACACTAAGTGCATAATACCATCCTTGGGGAGATAGATTGCGCCATAAGCTACAAAACTCAACCACAATTGAAGTGCGATATATGATCTAAATCTCAAGATCCATCCTGCTCACATAACACCACCGCTATGCGGAACCTCAACACATAAGAAATTTACCAAGCCATTTCGCAACTCACCCGGCACAATGTAGCATTACATAAAATGACCGACAACGAAATAACATACAATGTCCGAATACTCCTCTATAAGGAGCGTTATGCTGAAATGAACACATCCGGCCTGATATAGAGCCCATATTCATATTTAAATGCATTCATAGACCTCAAGCTAATTCTAATCGTACGGAACTAGGCCAATAATCTTTCTTGGGTCCATAATAACCCCCTTTTTCCCATAACACACAACAACAGCCGTCCAATCCAGAACAACCTTCCACATTGAACAACCAAATGAACCGAGCGCCCCTCAGGCATAAATTCTCAATTAGCGATAGTACCACAATATCCGTACTTGGTTTATGTCCTCAATCAATTAAGTGACTACACGTCACACTTATACAATCTTTCTATGGGATATGCTCCCATGGCATTCTGCACCAGGTAGCAAGTCTGCACATCCATACCACCGGCCATGCAAATAATGCAAAGTGAATCAAGGATCTGCAAGTCAATAACAAAATCTCTTACTCATGACATTGGTCTCAGGTGATGCTGAAGATAATACCAGCTTACTCTGAACATATAAATTCTTTTCCTGCTCATCCGAGCCCGTGGCCTCCTTGTCAGCACCGAACCGCAACCTTGATTCTCAACTTCCAAATCAAACGCTACTCACGACACTTAATCATGACAATACGCAAGAGTACAAGAATTTCATCATAACTCCTGAACCACTAATAGGGTAAACACTTCATCATATAGAAGCCTTTTACTTAACTCATTTCAAGAGAACCATTACAACCCGTGACTAAATTCTCATAACCGTAGAAAATACCAACCTCAAGTAGTAGTCTAAACCACCATAACTCTTCCGGGATCCATATGCACATAATAGGCCATAATACTCGAAAGCCTCCAAATAAAATCAATTACGGCGATCGTTAAACCACGCACGCATTACTGTAATCATGTGTATGACTTAACACGCTGAAGGAACTAATCGTTGCCATCACTATACCAATTCAACCATTGCTGACTGATTTTTTTTACCTCTTCCAAATTACTCTTGGCTTGACTTAGGAATAATAGTAGCCCTATTCAAAACATCACGAACCAAATCTGCAGTCATCTTGAGTGACCTTATTTCATGAGACGACGTTGTCTCAATTCCCACGAACCATCTCATACATCCTTATATTCATATTCGCATCCTCAACTGGAACACCCATTCTAATAATTCCTCTAAGAATCCAAAGTCATTTTCTATTATCCCTCTAACACAGAACACTCCAAGATCCTTATCATAATCTGCTGCAAAAGATCAATATTCAACCATACTATGGACTCAAAATCCTTAGGCACCACACCTTAACCTTTGAACCCACTAGGACTGTTATTGAGAGTCACCCACTCTGACTTAGTCCCGAATATAATCAACTGCAAGGCTTTGCTAGCACATGACCACCCTCTCAAAGAAGCACCATGCCAAATCACCTTCCTTGCAACTCACTTCTACGCGAAGCATAATTTCTAAGTCTTCCCAAAGCATGAACATGAATCGATGATGCGAATTATAGAACACATTCTTCAATTCCTTTGCTCGAATTACCACTGATGTTCTCTTTCCTTAGTCATAGTAACCCATCAATTTGCCAATAACTAGAAATCTCACAAATAGGCGACCAGGCAATCCAACCATAGGCGGACTCTCCCACTTAGCTTGAAGCCACTATTACACAACTTTGGAACCCAGCAAGATTCATTATCTCTTATTGGCATGACCTTGCACAATTAAACTGCCGGATTTCTCGAAATCCTTCTGTTAGCATTTCGTGAACACTCTGAATCTCTAGCAACATTCACATATTAGACCTCTTATTGGATAGCCAGTAAAATCCTTCGCATGAGCTTCACCAACCACGCGACCGTTGACCTTATCGTAGGAGATAACCCACCTGAGCCTGTGCTTATTCACCAACTGCACAAGTTCATCCACTCCTCATGGACATCAACTAAATGTGCGACAATATCTTCCAATTAAAATCATGTTGTATCCTTCTTCATATCAAGCAGCTCATTTTTGTCATATCAAATATCCCGCCGTTATGCTAGCTAATATTTCAAATTAAGCTCATAGACCTAGTCACTATCCACCATGAATCCCAAATCACTCTAAAGTCCTCCCAAGGCACATAGTCATCCTACCACAGAACCTCTGTACTGCTCTACCACTCTCCCACTTTGGTCAAACTCACTCCTTTAAGCAACTACTCGACTCTTGTTTCCCAACCTTAGCCTTCTAGAGTTTTAATCACCACAAGACACTTCCCACATGCCCTTTCTCATCCTTAGTTTCCCAGTCAAGTATGCAAGAGAAAACATCTCGCACCATATCTGCAGTACCATTTCAATTCCTCAATTCCCGATTTATAATAAGCGCATCGTATCGCATAAGATTGAGTAGGAAGGAAATAAGGTCATAAGACTCAAATGAATCAAATCGCACGATGAGGAATCAAGAATGGGAGTGCTCCTAACAGCCATATAGTCTGTTGAAGATAAGTACAGACGTCTCTGTACCTATCCGCAAGACTCTACTAGACTTGATCATGACTTGTGAGACCTAAGGGAACCTAGTGATCTAATACCATGTTGTCACGACCCAAATCCACTAAGGGTCTTAATGATGTCGGACTCCACTATCAGGCAAGCCAACACCATTTAACTAGAAATATCTTGTTTTAGATATTTCTGAAATCACTTCTTTTATGCATTTAAATAATAAATAATAAGTTCCGCTTAATGAATATTGATTTCTTTAAAAAAAACTACTGAACAATCCAGAAATCATCCCAAAACCTGGTGTTATAAGTGCATGAGCGATTACTAGGAAATCTAATAAAGTACAATAGCTGTCCGGAATACAAACTTGCATAGAAAGTAAATATAATACACTGAAAGGGACTCTGCTGGCTGCTGGTCGTCTCGAGGGATACAGCTCACCTAAGTCTCTGTATCATTCATACTGCTATTCCCATTAGGCCACTAGAGGTACATGTGCCTATGCAACACAAATGCACAGCAAGTGTAGCGTGAGTACATAAATAATGTGTACTCAGTAAGTATCCCGCCTAACCTCGAAGAAGTGGAGACGAGAGGTCGACTTCGACACTTACTAGTGGTCTAATAATAAAATACCAATTGTACAATAAATAAAGGATTTCTATAAACATGGCGATAACTCAATAGAATGGAGCAAGTACATAATACTTTTATTCATAGGGAAATTTCCAAATCTGTTTTCATCATTTATACATTTATTCTCAATTCGGGAAATCAATATCGTCATTTATAAATATCAAGGCAAGCAATATAAGCATGCGCAAATCATGTCGAGGTTGTACGATCCGATCCAACAATATTTGAACTGTGTACTGCCAGAGGGTCTAATGGCGTGAACCATACATGCATCTATTACCCCGCTCGCGAATCATATATGTGATGCAGTCAAATATAAATAAGCAATTACCCTACTTGAGAATCATACATGCGACGCAGGTACACATATAAACACATATTCAAATAGTCAGTGAAGACTTCATCAGGGAAACAGTTATTCAAGGAAATGTTAATTTCTCTTTTACAAGTCAAGATGATGAAGTTTAATTCTTTTAGAAAGTCATTTGCCACTTCTCTATGATTTAAGCAATTTAAACTATCAATAAGGTTCCAATTATCAAAAGTAAAACATGATTTTGGGTCCTAGACTACCCGAACATAAGCATGACAGTAGCTACACACGGACTCTCGTCACCTCGTACGTACGTAGCCCCCAAAAATTGGAGCACATAACCAATTAACTCACCTATGGAGACAATTCCCTCTTACAAGGTTAGAAAGGAGACTCACCTCGCTCTGAAGTTCCATAACCGTTATTCCATGCCCTTCCGAAAACTCAAATTGATGCACATTGCTCCAAAACTAGCAAATAATTATGTAAACTCATTAATATATGATCAATTACTAACTATAATCCAATTTATAACACTTTCTAACCCCAATCGAAAAGTTGACAAAATTAACCTTGGGCCCACGTGCTCGGATTCCAAAAAAAATTCGAAGATAAAGTCTACCCATAACCTCACCAACTCAAATAGATAATTTACTCCTAATTTCGTTCCCAAACTGTGATCAAATTCCAAGAATACCAAATTTCTAGGTTTTTCTTCAAAACCTCAACTTTCACAAATTTCCCATGATTTTCCATGTTAAAATCTAGATATAATCCAAGTAATTAACTTGCAATAGGTGGGAATCATTTACCTTGACATGGATAATGAAAATGGAACTCCAAAATCGCTCCTAGGTCGGCTCCCATGGAGGAAATGAGATGAAATGAACCAAACCCATTTATTTGCACTTATACACTTCCCAAACGACTCCTCTTCGCGTTCAAGAGACCCCCGTCGCGTTCACAACGAAGAAGATTCCCAAAAACCATTTTTCAAACTCTTCTCACACAGCCTCTAGTATAATAGCTATAAACTTTTGTACAAATCTCAAAATGACAAATGGTTAAATGTTTTGAAAACTAGAAACTAATATATACAACTTTCATGTTTTGGAAATTTCTCAATTCCTTATAGATTTTGCGATATAACTTCCAAAGTCAGCCATGTGCAACACAAATTTCTTCTTTATCTTTCCGGACAGCTTGTAGGTCGGCTCCCATGGAGCAAATGAGATGAAATGAGCCAAACCCATTTCTTTACACTTATACACTGCCCAGACGACTCCTCTTCGTGTTCGCGAGACCCCTGTCACATTAGCAACAAAGAGAATTCCCAAAAACCATTTTTGAAACTCTTCTCGGACAACCTCTAGTATAATGGCCATAACGTTTTTTACAAAACTCCAAATGACAAATGGTTTAATGTTTTGAAAATTAGACACAAGATCTACAACTTTTGTGTTTTGGAAATTTCCAAATTTCTTATAGATTATGCGATATAAGCTGCCAAAGTCAGCCCTGTGCATCACAAATTTCTTCTTCATCTTACCGGATAGCCTTTAGTGTACCAGCCATACCTTTTTGTACACAAATCCAAATGCTAAATAATTCTGAAAACTGGACACAAAGAGTTACAACTTTTATTTTTGGATCATCTCCAAATTCTTTAGAGATTGCGAGATATGAGCCTCCGAAGTCAAACCTGTGCAACAGAGATTTCGTTCTTCGCGAACGCGTGGATCCCTCCGCGAATGGGAAGAACAAAGTCCCTGAAGCCAAATCCTTCTTCGCGAACGCGGGAGTATCCATGCGAACGTGAAGAACAACACCAGATACCAGCACCAGCTATTGCAAAATCGCCCGAAATGATCTGAACCACCTCGAAACACACCTGAGGCCCCAGGGACCCCATCCAATCACACCAACCAGTCCCATAACATAACACGGACCTGCTTGAGGCCTCAAACCAAATCAAACAACGGTAAAACCATGAATCGTACTCCAATCCAAGCTTAGCGAACTTTAGAATTTCAAGCTTATATATTCGATGCCGAAACCTATCAAATCACGTCCGATTGACCTCAAATTTTGCAACAAGTCATATTTGATATTACGGACCTACTCCAACTTCCGGAATCGAAATCCGACCCCGTTATCAAAAAATCCACTTCAAATTTCTATATTTAGCCGAATGACTCTAAAATGACCCACGAACCTCCGAATTCACTTCCGATCGCGCTCCCAAAATCAGAATCAGCATACGGAGCTATTCCCAGGCTCCAAATCCCAAACAGACATTGATAACACTGAAATGCACTTCAACCCAAACTTATGAAATTCTTCCCAAAAATGCTAACTTCAATAATAGGTGCCAAAATGTTCTCTGGTCTTCCAAAACCCTATACGGACATACGCCCAAGTCCAAAATCATCATAGGAACCTGCTGGAACCTTCGAATCACGATTCTGAGGTCGTTTACTCAAAAATCCAATCGTAGTCAATTCTTTCAACTTAAAGCTTCCGAAATGAGAATTCTCTTTCCAAATCAACTATGAACATCCCAAAATTCAATTCCGACCATGCGTACAAGTCATAATACCTGAAGTGGAGCTGCTCATGGACTCAAACTATTGCACGACGCGCTAGAGCTCAAAACAACTGGTCGGGTCGTTTACAAATATGTTCCTATAAAGTGCTTCTAAATAAGCTGGATAGGAATTACAATTTGAAGAGCTATTACAAAGTTACAGCTCAACTAAGGACACACAATAACTCGATGTGGGAACTGGTCCATATTTGCTTTGGTCTTTGTTCTTGAGTCACTTGAAACTTGCTCGTTGAATGGTCACGTGTGTGAGCTTGTGTAAGATTTCTAAGTGTTCAAGTGAGTTTTTATATTCCCTTGAATGCATATATACATGTGTAACATCACCAAGAATGATGCAATCAAGGTAGATAAGAAGTCTTCTCTAGAAAGTTAACTGCAGCACTGTTCTGCACAGTGGCCTATGCAGGCAGCAACTTTCCAACTGCAGAGTTGACTTCGAACAATCTCCTCGGGAACCGATAGGGACTTGGTCCCTCAGATGTTCTTTCCACTTTGAGGAGTTGAATCATATTCTATGCTGAGTCCCAACCTGGAGTCTTGTGAATTTGAGGTCTTGTGAATGTGTAACAGGTTCCTTATCTGATTCTGGATAGTAAGTTTGTTAGATCATCAAAACATAAAGTAAAGTACTTATAATCGAAGTACATATAACTTATCATATTATTTATTAATTTCAAGGAAAGCAACACAACCATGCGCAAGTCATGCTGAGGTCGTACGGCCCGATCCAATATAATGTTTAAACTGTGCACTGCCAAAACGGTCGAATAGCGTGAACTATAGATGCATCTATTTAATCTGCCAAGGCGTTCGGTGCGTTCCACAAAAAGGAAAACACAATCAAAAGTCAATCAAGTATTTATCAAGGAGCCTTTATCCAAGGAAAAGTCAATTCTCTTTTAACGATCAAGAAAATGAAGTTTAACCTTTTTAGAAATTCATTTACTATTCGATATGATTTAAGCATTTTAAGTCAATAAGGTTACAAATATTGCAAGTATAGCATGCTTTTGGGTCCTAGACTACCCGGACTTAAGCATAATAGTAGCTACGCACGGACTCTCGTCACCTCGTGCATACGTAGCCCCCAAAAATAGATGCACATATTTAATTACTCAACCTATGAGGTTAATTCCCTCTTACATTGTTAGAAAGGAGACTTACCTCACTCCGATGTTCCATGATCGGCCTCCAAGCCCTACCAACAACTCAACTGACCTCCAATACTCCAAAGCTAGTCAATAATTATGCAAACCCATAGACATATGCTCAAACACTCATAATAATTCAATTTATATCAATTCCCAACTCCGCTCGGAAAATCGATAAAATCACCCTCGGGCCCACGTGCCCGGATTCTAAAATTTTTTGAAGAAAAACATTACCCATAACATTACGAACTCAAATATATAATTTATTTCCAATTCAATATCTAATTTTGTGGTCAAAATTCAAAAATACCAACTTTCTCGGTTTTACCAAAATCCCAAATTTCTACTAATTTCCTTGTCTAAATCCATATATAAACCTTGTATTTACTCAAAACTAGTAGAAACCACTTACCTCATGCTTTGTGATGAAAATTTCACTCCAAAGTTGCTCCAAAATCGGCTCCCATGGAAGAAATAAAGTGAAAATGATCCAAAACCTTGATTTTAAATGCACACAGCCAAGGTGACCCTTCGTGGCGTTCGCGAAGCTCAGAAATCTCACGCCAAGAAAATCTTTCTTTGCGCTCGTGACCCGCTGATCGCAAAATCCAGCTGCCCAGACCCATCGTGTTCGCGTTATCCTCTACATGTTTGCGTAGGCCAAATGATTTTAGGCCCAGCTCTCTCTTACCTTCTTCGCATTCGCGTAGCCTTGGCCGCGTTCAAGAAGGCTTAACCAACTACTACCTCGCGTTCGCGTCCACTACCTCGCATTCGCGAAGGCCAAACTCAGCAGCCCCATAAACTCCTCTTCGCGAACACGGGACTTCCTTCATGTTTGCGAAGAAGGAAACCAGACACCTGCAATTAGCAGTTCTAATACAACCCAAAATGATTCGAAACCACCCCGAAACACACCCGAGGCCCCCGGGACCCCCGTCTAATCACACCAACCAGTCCTATAACATAACACGGACCTGCGCTAGACCTCAAATCATGTCAAACAACGTCAAAATCATGAATCGCAACTCAATTCAAGCTTTCTGAACATTAGAATTTCAAACTTCTACATTCGATGCCGAAACCTATCAAATCACGTCTGATTGACCTCAAATTTTGCAAATAAGTCATATTTGACATTACGGACCTATTCCAACTTCCGAAATTAAAATCCAACCCTGATATCAAAAAGACCACTTCCGGTCAAACTTCTCAAAAACCTTAAAATTTCTACTTTTGCCAAATGACTCCAAAATGCCCTACGGACCTCCAAATCCACTTCCAATCATGCTACCAATACTAGAATCAACATACGAAGCTATTCCTAGACTCAGAATCTCAAATGGACATTGATAACATTGAAATGCACTTCAACCTAAATTTATGAAATTCTTCCAAAATTGCTAACTTCCACAATGGGCGCTGAAATTCTCCCGGGTCATCCAAAATCCGATCTGGGCATACACCCAAGCCAAAAATTATCATATGAACCTGCTGGAACCTTTAAATCTCGATTCTAATGTTGTTTACTCAAAGTTCTAATATTAGCCAATTCTTCCAACTTAAAGCTTCCGAAATGAGAATTTTCTTTCCAAATCTACTCCGAACTTCCTGAAAATCAATTCCGACCATGCATGCAAGTCATAATACCTGAAGTGAAGTTGCTAATGGCCTCAAACTACTGAACGACGTACTAGAGCTCAAAACGACCGTCGGGTCATTATAGAAGAAAAAATAATATTATTTCCTTGCTAGTGGTAAGTTCTCATTTTGCTTGTGCTTAAAGAAATTGAGAGCTTGATGCTATTATGTGTGAAGGTTGGGGTTTGGTTCAACACAAGTGTTGGGTTTAAATTATGAAATTGTAGGTATTGAAGTGTTTAGGGAGGTGTAGTCACGATTTTTAAATATATCCTACACATCATCCAGCCTACATTACAACTAAAATAAAGCCATACTTGATCATTGACTGAATGAGCTCAAATAAGTAGAGTACTACACTACAGTCAAGCCTATGGTACGTTTTCTGTGGCACATGGAATCTATTTCTAAGAGTGAGTAAATTTTTTCTACCTTGAGTTCCTATTTGTTCTTGAATTTTATTGTGTGTGGAACTACTCTCTATTGATTGTGTGAGAGCCCATGACTTATAAAGGAAAGGTAATGTCTTTGGCCTCTTTGTTAGAGTAAGGTAACAGGGTTTTGAAGAAAATATGTGGCGCTTGTGATTCGAGTCTTGTGGCCAAGATGTTATGGTAGGGTGCTTAGTCTGTTTTAAATATTTTCGACATGATGGTTTATTTTTTGGGCAATCTGCTAGGCAAGCACCTAGGGCTGGTGTTTTATTAATAAAAGAAAAAGAAAAATACAACAATTAGGAAAAGTACAATTAAGGGGGGACAATAGCACCGATATTGTTACTCATATGCCTTGGCTATATAATCACTCATCTGCGCCTTGCATTGCCTTATGGTGACAGCCTCATGTAGAGAATCTATGGTGTAGCTGCCGGCAAAGTCTCATGAGGGCATATAATCTCATAGCCGTGTGGATATTTTCCAAAGGCATAAGACCAAGGCAACACTAACCGGCTAAACCTTACTTACTAATCCTATTGAGGCAAAAAATAGCCTCATCTACTAGCAAGCATGTAAAAAATATGAAGTTGAAAGTACCAAATATTCTATAATCATCATAGAATTTATAACATATTCTGTGATGATATTACATAGAACTATACTAATGTGATGGTAAAATAAAAATATGTAGAAATAACAGTGATGGTCTTTATTCTCTAGTGTTGTGAAATCTTCAACTTGTAGGGAAGTTGTTTGATGAAAAATTTCATCTTTATGTGAAGTTTAGTTTAATTGCTTGAAAACGAGCAATGGTTTAAGTGTGGGGTCACAAAGGGATGATAAAGTAACAGTATACTCTCAAATCAAATAGCAAGTAATGATAATTCATAAATAAAAACATGATTACCAAGAATCAATTAACAATTAAGGCATGTAACAGATAAGACATGAATTCAACAAGTAATTATAATTAATTAATAAAACATATAAGAGTGAACTTCACAATAAAAGATAGAACATATACTAACAACTTCAAGTAAAGCACATATGAGAAAATTCAACAATGAAAAATGTAACATGTTGTGGCAAATACAATTAAATGTATGAAAGAAGTACTCTAGAACTCTACAGTAGTCAAATACAATATATAAGCCTGCATACACACTCGTCACCTCGTGTACACATCTTCCACATAATTCAAATAGTACCATCAAATAACAACCTAAGGGTAATTTCCCCACATAAAGTTAACTTACCTCAAAGAAGCTAAATCAATAGTCTAATAAGCTCTTCCTATGGGAAACACCCTCCGAACGACTTGAATATAGCAAAAATAACTTAATATCATACATAAATGTCATTGGACACAATTTCGGATAATAAGGTTTCCAAATTTAATGAAAACCAAAAGGTCAACCCAAAAAACCAATCCCGGGCCCGTACCTCGGAACCCGAGCTCACAAATTTCGAATACCTATTCTGATACGAGTCCAATCATACCAAACATCATTCAATTCCAACCTCAAATCGGCTTTCAAACCATCAATTTATGTTCTAATTTTTTTTAACTAAAATTCCCAATTTCTCCAATTTAAATAATTAATCAAACACTAAAATCGAGGGTTTAGATACTCGCGACGCACCATAGGCTCTTGGTGATTGACGTTGGTATTATATTAAAGAGGAGAAAAAGGTCTACTCGAGGAAGACCGAGAATCAGGTAGGGAGCATTGACTAAGGATAAAGCCCAAGAGTTGGAGGAGTGGTTGTCGGGTATGGGAGCTTGTAGGAGAAGTGGTGGCGCGACCATTATCTGGTCAGCGATAGCAGATTGTATAAGAGAGCTGTGAAAGAGGTGTTAGGGGCCTCGACGAGCGTCTCTGGTGGGCACAAAGGAGACTGGTGGTGGAATGAATTGGTCCAAGGTAAAGTGAAAGTGAAGAAGGCGGCATACCTGAAGTTTTTGGAGATCATAGGTAAGGATGAGAGGCGAGCGTGCATGGAGAGGTATAAGGAAGCTAGGAAGGAGGCTAAGCTAGCGGTCACGGAGGCTAAGCTGGCGGTCACGGAGGCTAAGACTGCGGCTTATGGCCGTATGTACGAGTAACTAGGGGAAAATGCAGGGAGAAGAAGTTATTTCGGTTGGCCAAGTTGAGAGAGAGGAAGGCTCGAGATTTGGACCAATTGAGATGCATCAAGGACAAACATGTTAGAGTGTTGATGAAAGATTCTCAAATTAAGAGGAGATGGCAGATTTACTTTCCTAAACTTCTAAATGAAGAAGGGGATCGGGATATTATGCTAGGCAAATTGGAGAATTCTGAGAGTCACCGTGACTTTGGGTACTACGGGCGTATCGAGGTTGAGGAGGTCGTGAGAGCTATGTATAAGACAAGTAGAGGTAGATTGACCGGGCCAGACGAGATCCCGATGAAATTTTAGAAGTTTGTGGGGGAGAGCAGGTTTGTAGTGATTGTTTAATATTATTTCTAAGGCGAAAAGGATGTTGGATGAGTGGAGGTGGAATATGGTGGTTCCATTGTATAAGAACAAATATGATATCTAGAATTTTAACAATTATAGGGGTACCAAATTACTAAGTCATACCATGAAAGTGTGGGAGAGGGTGGTTGAAGCGAGGGTGAGGATGACAGTGTCTGTATCTGACAACCAGTTTGGGTTCATGTCGGGTCATTCTACTAAAGAAGCTATACACCTTGTTAGAAGATTGGTGGAACTGTACAGAGATAGGAAGAAGGATTTGCACATGGTGTATATTGACCTACAGAAAGCATATGATAAGGTTCCAAGAGAAGTTCTCTAGAGATGCTTGAAGGCAAAATGTGTGTCGGTTCTCTACATTATGGAAATTAAGGACATGTATGATGGGTCTAGGACTCGAGTTAGGACAGTAGGAGGCGACTCTGAGCATTTTCCGGTTGTTATGAGGTTACACCAAGGTTCTACGCTCAATCCATTCTTATTCGCACTGGTGATGGACTCGTTAACACACCACATTCAAGGGAATATACCATGGTGCATGCTATTCGCTAATGACATAGTTCTTATTTATGAGTCTCGAGCTGGTGTTAACGGGATTTCATGACCCAAAAATCCCTCCGAAGGATTCGTGAGGGAACCTAGTCTTTAAACTAGGTAAGCCTAACATTAACTGAAATAACATTAATATTTATTAACTTAAAATGAAATTTCTCTAAACAATTTACCATTCCCAAAACTGGTAGTACAAATCATAAGCTTTTCTAAGAGTAGTTATACAAAATAAATACATCATTGTTCCAAAAAAAAAGGAACATATGGAAATAAGTACAATTGAAGGTGACTCTGAGGACCGCGAACACTGCTGCAGGTTTACCTTGAGTCTCCACCGCAATGAATAACTACTATCGATCAAATACCTGAATCTGTACACAAAAATGTATAGAAGTGTAGTCTTAGAACAACCGACCCCATGTGCTGGTAAGTGCCTAGCCTAACCTCGGTGAAGTAGTGATGAGGCTAGGACCAGACTACCAAATAGTCCTGTGCAATATAGTGTACCAAATAATAGGAAGCAAATAACAATGGTGGCAACAATGATCAACTAGTGATATAAATAGCAGGCAACAAGAACACCATAAATGCTTCTGAACAAATAATAAATACAAGTGCAATCAATTAATCGAGTCCTTCAAATAAGTATATTCCACGTAAGCTTATTTCGAATATAATTCTTTCGAGTAAAGGTCATCTTGTGACGCCTCATTTACAACAACAACAACAACCCATTATATTCCCACAAGTACGGTCTGGGGAGGGTAATATGTACGCAGATCTTACCCCTACCCCGAGGGGCAGAGAGGCTGTTTCCAGGTGACCCTCGGCTCAAGAAGGTAATATGACGCCTCATTTCATAATCATAAATAATATAGGTCTCAGCCCACGTTCATATTTTACGGCATCTCATGCCCATACTTATATTACAACCGCACGGACAACTCACGTTCCATTAAATAAAACTACAATATTTTCCCCGGCACCTTGTGCCCACATATTTCTATCTCGCATTGCACAATAATATTCTCATGTTACTCAGTTCATAGGTTCCATACCCAATACAATTAAGAATATTCAAGGAGCCTCATTCACTTAACATAAAGTCGAGTACAGCTTCCAACCCAATTAGAAAATCAACAAGAAAAGATGGAGTTATTTTTTTGAAATCATTTGATAAAGAAAATACCCTTTTCAAAAAAAGTACAATATCGAATGAATCAATACCTTTAATACGAGAAATCAATAAATCAAAACATAGTAGAAATTCCTTTTTTAAATAAAGTACAACCTCAAGTTTAGTTGAGAAATCAATTTAGTTAAAAATGTAACAATTGTTTAAATTTGGAGTATTGGACATATATAAAAAAAAAATAAGGCGAGGCATTGATTCCAACAAAGAGGATCACAACAGTAAGGGATTTAAACAGTTAATACACTTACATTGTTAATAACAAGTAAAAATGGGGGAGAGAAAACATGCTTCGGATAATAAAAGGTATAAAACAAAATATCAAGAGAATTATAAAGGAAATCAAATCCAACCACTAACAAGAATAAGGAAAACAAAGGCAGATTTCACTTTCTTTTCACCTCTTATTGCAAGCGTGCAACCCGATCCCATTTCCTTCATTTCGTGGCAGGCGTGCCACCCGCTCTCATTTCATGTATCTCGTGGAAGGCGTACCACCCTCTCCCATTTAATTTTATCGTGTGGTAGGCGTACCACCCGCTTCCATTTCAATTATATTGCGGTCGGCGTACCACCCGCTCTCATTTCAATTATCTTGTGGTAGGCGTACCACCCACTCCCAATTCAATTATCTTGTGGTAGGCGTACCACCCGCGCCTATTTTAATTATCTTGTGGTAGGCGTACCACCCACTCTCATTTCAATTATCTTCAGGTAGGCGTACCACCTGCTCCCAATTCAAACCAACAAAAATCACAAAGAATCCCGGCAAGGGAACAAGAGCAATATTTCAATAATATCCCGACAAGGGAACAATAATATTTCAATAATATCCTGGCAAGGGAATAATAATATTTTAATAATATCCCGGCAAGGGAACAATAATATTTTAATAATATCTCGGCAAGGGAACAATAATATTTCAATAATATCCTGGCAAGGGAACAATAATATTTCAATAATATTCCGGCAAGGGAACAATAATATCAAGACAATAATGTCCCGGCAAGGGAACAATAATATTTTTATAATATCCCAGCAAGGGAACAATAATATTTCAATAATATCCCGGCAAGGGAATAATAATAACATATGAAGCACAATAAAACAACGGAGTCATAACAATTATAATACAAGACTCATGGGTGCTTGACACCAATGTATAGATACTCGTCACCATGCCTATACGTCGTACTCCACAATTAACATGTAACAAATAAGACACAACTCATAATCCCTCAAGCTAAGGTTAGACCAAACAATTACCTCGCTTTGCTATCAGTTCAAAATTCCAACAAGCCTTTGCCTCGCGAATTCGTGCCCGAAATTCTCAAATCTAGTCATAAACAATTTGATTCAGTCAATAAAAATTATAGGAATTAATTCCATATAAAATTCTACATTTTCCATTAAAAATCTGAAATTACACTAAAAATTCGCCCCGTGGGGCCCACGTCTCGGAACCCGACAAAAATTACGGAATATGTAACCTCATCCAACCACGAGTCTATCCATACCAAAATTACTAAATTTCGATAATATTTCGACCCTCAAATCCTCAAATCTATCCGAGAGAGATTTCAAACTCTTCCAACTAAATTCATAGATTTAATACCAAAACTAGTAATAGATTCGGGTAGTCTAACCAAAATTAAGTTAACAACACTTACCCTGTTATTTTCTCTAAAAATCTCCCAAAAATCGCCTCTTCCCGAGCTCCAATTCGCTAAAAATGGAAAATGAGACTTTGTCCCATTTTCAGAACTTAATGTTCTGTCCAGAAAAATTTCGGATACTGTTCACGCGTTTTTACTGTTCACGGGGCACTGTTCATGATTATTGTTCATGGTACTATTCATGGACACTGTTCATGGGCACTTTTCATGATGTTGTAAAACAAATGCAGCAACTGTCCAGAATATTTCAGCAACTTTTTTTTTCTGCCCGTTAACCTTCCGAAATCCACCCGAGATCCTCGGGACCTCAACAAAATATATCAACCAGTCCTAAAATATCATACAAACTTAGTCGAAACCTCAAATCACATCGAATGACCTCAAATTTTTCACACAAGTCACAAATGACATAACGAAGCTATGAAAATTTTTAGAACTGGATTCCGACCCTAATATCAAAAAGTCAACTCTTGGTCAAACTTTTCTAAAAATCTTCTATTTTCCAACTTTCGCCAACATGCGCCGAATTGTTCTTCGGACTTCCAAATTCAAATTCGAACATTCTCCTAAGTCCAAAATCATGATACGGAGCTATTGGAATCATCAAAAATCTAATCCGGGTTCATTTACTAATATTTCACCTTCCGGTCACTTTAATTCAACTTAAACTCTCTCTTTTACTGGAGACTAAGTGTCTCAATTCCTTTCAAAATCTTTCCGAACCCAAACCAATTTTCCCGGCAAGTTACATAAGAACTGTGAAGTATGAATTTAGCAAATTGTTTTTTGGGAAACGAGGGTGTACTTATTCAAAACGACCGGTCGAGTCGTTACATTCTCCACCTCTTAAACAAACGTTCGTCCTCGAACGTACTAAGATTATTCTGAGGTCTCAAATTTGATGTTTCTACTTTTATACATATACTCGTGGTTGATCCCATATTACCGTATTCGAAATAATTCCGACAATACCCTTTCAATTGAGATTATCTCCTTTATCCATATTTGTAACCCTTAAGACCAATAATTTCTTACACTCCAATCATTTTCAGAAAGGTCCGATCTTCACATCAACACGCGATATTAGTATCGACTGACTATAGCAACGCATGCCTACACACCCATCAAATACGGGGTATTATATTCTCCCCCACTTAGTATCATTCATCCTCAAATGAGAAGTAGAACCCGTCTTAAAACACATAATGTAACTTATCTCTTTCTTTGCACATCTCAATATCCCAAATTTTTCTAACTCCTAATTTTTTTCAGAAATTTCGGCAGAATCTCCCCTGTAATTGGGCCTATCCACCTGCCAGAGTAACACCAAAACAACTCCTAACAATACCTCCCCAACTTAACAAATCACCATAATGTTTTTATCAATAACACCAATCTCCGCATTACGAGTGTGACACTATCATAAGGATATTTTGACATGAAACACATCATATGTATTGAACATATGTATAAAAAAAATAAGGCGAGGCATTGATTCCAACACAAAGGATCACAATAGTAAGGGATTTAAACAGTTAATATACTTAAATTGTTAATAATAAGTAAAAATGGGGGAGAGAAAACATGCTTCAGAGAATAAAAGGTAAAAAACAAAATATCAAGAGAATTATAAAGGAAATCAAATCCAACCACTAACAAGAATAAGGAACACAAAGGCAGATTTCACTTTTTTTCACCTCTTGTTGCAGGCGTGCAACCCGATCCCATTTCCTGCATCTCGTGGCAGGCGTACCACCCGCTCCCATTTTATGTATCTCATGATAGGCGTACCACCCTCTCCCATTTTATTTTATCTCGTGGTAGGCGTACCACCCGCTCCCATTTCATTATATATGTGGTAGGTGTACCACCTGCTCCCATTTCAATTATATTGTGGTAGGCGTACCACCCGCTCCCATTTCAATTATCTTGTGGTAGGAGTACCACCCGCTCCCAATTCAATTATCTTGTGGTAGGCGTACCATCCACTCCTATTTTAATTATATTGTCGTAGGCGTATCACCAAGTCCCATTTCAATTATCTTGTGGTAGGCGTACCACCCGCTCCCAATTCAAACCAACAAAAATCACAAAGAATCCCGGCAAGGGAACAAGAGTAATATTTCAATAATATACTGACAAGGAAACAATAATATTTTAATAATATACTGGCCAAGGAACAATAATATTTCAATAATATCCCAGCAAGGGAACAATAATATCAAGACAATAACATCCCGGCAAGGGAACAATATTATCCCGGCAAGGGAACAATAATATTTTAATAATATCCCGTCAAGGGAACAATAATATTTCAATAATATCCTGGCAAGGGAACAATAATATTTCAATAATATCCTGGCAAAGGAACAATAATATTAAGACAATAACATCCCGACAAGAGAACAATAATATTTCAATAATATCCCAGCAAGGGAACAATAATATTCCGGCAAGGGAACAATAATATTTCAGTAATATCAAAACAATAATAACATTTGAAGCGCAATAAACCACAACAGAGTCATAACAATTATAATACAAGACTCACGGGCATGCTTGACACCAACGTATAGATACTCGTCACCATGTCTATACGTTGTACTCCATAATTAACATGTAACAAATAAGACACAAGTCCTAATTCCTCAAGCTAAGGTTAGACCAAACACTTACCTCGCTTTGCTATCAATTCAAAATTCCAACAAGCCTTTGCCTCGCGAATTCATGCCCGAAATTCTCAAATCTAGTCATAAACAATTCGATTCAGTCAATAAAAATTATAGGAATTAATTCCATATGAAATTCTACATTTTCCATTAAAAATCTGAAATTACACTAAAAATTCGCCCAATAGTGGGGCCCACATCTCGGAACCCGACAAAAATCACGGAATATGAAACTTCATCCAACCACGAGTCTAACCATACCAAAATTACTAAATTTCGATAATATTTCGACCCTCAAATCCTCAAATCTATCCGAGAGAGTTTTCAAACTCTTCCAACTAAATTCATAGATTTAATACCAAAACTAGCAATAGATTTGAGTAATCTAACCAAAATTAAGTTAAGAACATTTACCCTGTTGTTTTCGCTAAAAATCTCCCGAAAATCGCCTCTTCCCGAGCTCCAATTCGCTAAAAATGGAAATTAGAACTTAATGTTCGGTCCAGAAAAATTTCGGATACTGTTCATGGGGGCACTGTTCATTATTACTATTCATGGTACTATTCACGGGCACTGTTCATGTGCACTGTTCATGATGCTGTAAAAAAATGCAGCAGTTGTCCAAAGAAAATTTCAGGAACTTTTTTTTTCTGCCTGTTAACCTTCCGAAATCCACCCGAGACCCTCGGGACCTCAACAAAATACAACAACCAGTCCTAAAACATCATAAAAACTTAATCGAAACCTCAAATCACATTGAATGACCTCAAATTTTTCACACAAGTCATAAATAACATAACGAAGCTATGAAAATTTTCAGAACTGGATTCCGACCCCGATATCAAAAAGTTAACTCTCGGTCAAACTTTTTCAAAAATCTTCTATTTTCCAACTTTCGCCAGTATGCGCCGAATTGTTCTTCGGACTTCCAAATCCAAATTCGAACATGCTCCTAAGTCCAAAATCACGATACGGAGCTATTGTAATCATCAAAAATCTAATTCGGATTCATTTACTCATATTTCACCTTCCGGTCACTTTAATTCAACTTAAACTCTATCTCTTACAGGAGACTTAGTGTCTCAATTCCTTTCAAAACCTTTCCGAACCCGAACCAATTTTCCCGGCAAGTTACATAAGAACCGTGAAGTATGAATTTAGCAATTTTTTTTTTGGGAAATGAGTGTGTACTTATTCAAAATGACCGATCGGGTCGTTATACGGGAGGATGGAGGTTTGGAGACAGGCTCTTGAGTCTAAGGGTTATAAGCTGAGCAGGTCGATGACGGAATACTTGGAGTGTAAGTTCAGCACTGAGCCGGGGGAAGGAGGTGTGGATGTGACGCTTGAATCACAGGTCATCCCAAGTAGATGTAGCTTCAAGCACCTTAGGTCGGTTATCCACGGGGTAGGGGAGATCGACGAGGATGTCATACACCGTATTGGGGTATGATGGACGAAGTGGAGGTTAGCGTCTAGAGTCCTGTGTAACAAGAGAGTGTCACCGTACTCAAAGGTAAGTTCTATAAAGTGGTGATTAGATCGGCCATGATGTATGGGGCTGAGTGTTGGCCTGTTAAGAACTCACATATCCAGAAGATGAAAGTAGCAGAAACGAAGATGTTGAGGTGGATGTGCGGCACACTAGGATGGATAATATTAGGAATGATTATATTCGGGAGAAGGTGCACGTGGATCGCATTGATAACAAGATGAGGAAAACGAGGCTTAGATTTTTGAGGATATGACACTTGATAGGAAGATGTAGAGGTCAAGTATTAAGGTTGTAGGTTAGGAGGTAGTTGAGTTTTGCCTTACTTCGTACCTTTGTGAGACTAGTCTAGTAGGGTTTTTGTCTAAGATAGCTAGTGGCAATGTTGTGTCTTACTATTTTGCTTTTCAGTGTATGACCTATTTACTAGCTATCGCTTTTGCTTTGTATTTTTCTTCTGGATTTCATTTTGTTCCTATTTTTCCTATAATTTCTGTGGTGATTCTAATATTGTCTCCTTTTGTCTTTTTAATTTCTTCAGCCGAGGGTCTTTCGGAAACAACCTCTCTACTCCTTGAGGGTAGGATTAAGGTCACACTACCCTCTCCAGACCCCACTAGTGGGATTTTAATGGGTTGTTATTGTAAAAATCGAGGTTGGAATCATGAAATAATAACAAATCCAAGTCAGAAATAATTACCCCAATTCAGGTAGTAAAAATTCCCTCCAAAACTGCCCAAAACTGAATCTCCAAAACTTTGTGAGAAAATTTAACTAAATTTTGAAGCAAAAAAGATGCAGCAGCCGTCCCAGCTCAATTCAGGTCCTAGATGATCCCGAAACATACGTTTGATAAGCCCAGCACCATTCTTACGAGATTAAATGTAAGTTTCGGAATCATCTAGGACCTGAATCACCTCTTGAGTCACACAATGGCCTTAAAATGAGGGAGATATGATGTTTTGAAGTTTTAAAGGAAATCTAAAATTTTTAATGGCATTTTCATAGTTATTTACACTAGAAAAAACCCGCAATAAGAAAATCTTCATTTTGGCACCCAAACCTCATTCGGAACCTCCCGGACACAAACCATATATGCATTTCAATCATAAAATACGCTACGAACCTAACCTCCAGGACACAAGCCATATATGCATTTCAATCATAAAATATGCTTCGAACCTGCTCGCGCACTCAAAACACCGAAAAATAGGTCATTTTGATCCGATATTGACCATGGTCAAACTTCAAATATTAACTTAACTAGTTTCTCAACCAATGTTCCAAAATACACCAGAGACACTCGGGACCCCATCCAATTATACCAATGATGTTCGACTATCATTACATAGTTTTAGAGCATTACTTACCTTAAATTTAGGTGCTTTAATGCTAAACCATGCTAGATTTGTGCTTAATTGAATTTATTTTATGTGTAGATACGTTGAAGATGAAATTGAAGTAAAGTAGAGGTTTTATGTGTATTTTATGCACTACAAGAATGAAGTTGTGATTATTTAATTAGGAGATAAAAGAAATCAAAAGATGACAAAAGAAATACAAAGGAAGACAAAATAAACAAAATGCAAAAAATTAAAAAAGAAAGAAGAAAGAAAAGAAGTGAAATGAGAAACCTGGGCGTGAATTAGCAAAAAAGAAAGACAAGCAATCCAAATAATGTTAGGCAGCAGATCAAAGTCAGCCTTCCAGGCGACGCAAGACTCATTGCTTGCCTTAGAGCTCGCGTCGCCAAGCCTAACGCGAGGTGGAGCGTGCGGTGAAGCTCGCAAGGCGAGGTCTACAGCGAGGTATTCGCGTGTTCCGGGTTTTTAAGGCTTATATTGTCTCATATTTGATTTTGGACTTGGTTATTTTATCCAGGTCTTTTCCCTATATATATAAATAGTCATTAAACACCGTTTTTGAGAGGGACAAAGATTGGATAGAAGAGAACTACATTAGACGGAGATTCGACCTAAGGAGGCAAGAACACACTATGAGTAAGACGGAGAATTCTTCTACGAGTTTTTCACTTCGTTCTTCCTATTTCCATTATTGGTTATGAATTCTAGTATTGTAGTGTAATGACCTGACTGGTCGTTTTGCATTTTCGAACCCCGTTCCTTTAAATAATACTTTCCGCGTTTGCTTTAGCTAAATTATGACTTGCGGGGGCGGGTGGTTCGGAAGTTAGAAGAATTTCGGGCAAGATTAAGCCTAGTTGCTTCTTTAAGTTTCTTTAAAAAAAGGCCGAGTTTGACTTCGGTCAACATTTTGGGAAAACGGACCCAAAATTGTGATCCGGCAATTTCTGAGGGTCCGTGGGAAAATATGGGACCTGGGCATATGCCCGAAATCGAATTCCGAGGTCCCTAGCCCGGGTAATGAATTTTTATATAAAATTATTATGTTTAAGTTTCAAAGATTTAAATAAACTAAGAAATTATTGTTTTCACAGGTATCGGGTTTGGATTTCGATTCCGAAACTTGGTACAAGTCCGAAATATCAGTTAAGACCTACCCGCAAAATTTGGTGTCAATCCGAGTAGTTTAAGGGTATTTTGACCCGTTGATAGGAAATTAAGAACTTGAAGTTCATTAAGTTGGATCAATTGGTTTTGGGGTTCGATTCCTTGAATTAGTGTTGTTTCGGGTGTTTCGAGGGTTCGTTTAGGTCCGCCTCGTGATTTCAGACTTGTCGGTATGTTCGGGCGGGGCTCGGGAGCCCCGAGCGTCAAATGGTCGAGGTTCGAGCGAAGTCGGAATTTGAAGAGAAACAACATTACTGCTTCTGTCAAAACCGCTTCTGCGGCTCTTTGACCGCAGAAGCGGTGACCGCATAAGCGGCCACTTGACCGCAGAAGCGAAAAGGGAGAAGGTAAGGGGGATCGCAGATGCGGCCGTTGTGACCGCAGAAGCGGTCTCGCCTATGCGGACAGATGACCACAGATGCGGTCTGGTCAACCCCCCCACCCTACCCCCTCGGACCGCAGAGGCGGCTAAATGACCGCATAAGCGGACTCCGCAGGTGCGGAAATATGCCTGCAAAAGTGAAA